>CALNHX010013261.1:0-18734 GCA_940337035.1 Agriotes lineatus
TTTAGTATTGTAGATAGCCTTCAAAAGGACATATCTCACGCATTGGAAATAACGCCACCGTCGAGATGGCAGAATAGGTATTTCAAAGAGCGCTAATAGACACATTTTTATATACTATTTCCGGCCGGCTATTACACTTCATATACCCAGAAAATGCCTTTCCGCATTGTATTTACGTTCAGTCAACCTCTAATGGCATGAGCTAATACCTGTGTCGTACAAACGCTAACCAAATCATACGTATTTACAATGTCGTGGTACGGTGCGATAGTCAAAAGTAGCTTTAAAATATACCAGAAGCTATTTAAAGCAGATATTGTCGTTTATTAACCCTCATATTGCAAAGGCTTATTCTTATGGCCCCTAAAACCTATCGAAATCATTTTTACAATGCCAATAAGCGGAAATAATACTTAACAGGTAACCTTTAGTATTGTAGATAGCCTTCAAAAGGACATATCTCGTGCATTGGAAATAACGCGAGCGTCGAGATGGCAGAATAGGTATTTCCAAGAGCGCTAATAGACACATTTTTATAATACCCATTCCGGCCGGCTATTACACTTCATATACCCAGAAGATGCCTTTCCGCATTGTATTTACGTTCAGTCAACCTCTAATGGCATGAGCTAATACCTGTGTCGTACAAACGCTAACCAAATCATACGTATTTACAATGTAGAGGTGCAGTGCGATAGTCAAAAGTAGCTTTAAATTATACCAGAAGCTATTTAAAGCAGATATTGTCGTTTATTAACCCTCATATTGCAAAGGCTTATTCTTATGGCCCCTAAAACCTATCGAAATCATTTTTACAATGCCAATAAGCGGAAATAATACTTAACAGGTAACCTTTAGTATTGTAGATAGCCTTCAAAAGGACATATCTCACGCATTGGAAATAACGCCACCGTCGAGATGGCAGAATAGGTATTTCAAAGAGCGCTAATAGACACATTTTTATATACTATTTCCGGCCGGCTATTACACTTCATATACCCAGAAAATGCCTTTCCGCATTGTATTTACGTTCAGTCAACCTCTAATGGCATGAGCTAATACCTGTGTCGTACAAACGGTAACCAAATCATACGTATTTACAATGTCGTGGTACGGTGCGATAGTCAAAAGTAGCTTTAAATTATACCAGAAGCTATTTAAAGCAGATATTGTCGTTTATTAACCCTCATATTGCAAAGGCTTATTCTTATGGCCCCTAAAACCTATCGAAATCATTTTTACAATGCCAATAAGCGGAAATAATACTTAACAGGTAACCTTTAGTATTGTAGATAGCCTTCAAAAGGACATATCTCGTGCATTGGAAATAACGCGAGCGTCGAGATGGCAGAATAGGTATTTCAAAGAGCGCTAATAGACACATTTTTATATACTATTTCCGGCCGGCTATTACACTTCATATACCCAGAAAATGCCTTTCCGCATTGTATTTACGTTCAGTCAACCTCTAATGGCATGAGCTAATACCTGTGTCGTACAAACGCTAACCAAATCATACGTATTTACAATGTCGTGGTACGGTGCGATAGTCAAAAGTAGCTTTAAATTATACCAGAAGCTATTTAAAGCAGATATTGTCGTTTATTAACCCTCATATTGCAAAGGCTTATTCTTATGGCCCCTAAAACCTATCGAAATCATTTTTACAATGCCAATAAGCGGAAATAATACTTAACAGGTAACCTTTAGTATTGTAGATAGCCTTCAAAAGGACATATCTCGTGCATTGGAAATAACGCGAGCGTCGAGATGGCAGAATAGGTATTTCCAAGAGCGCTAATAGACACATTTTTATATACCCATTCCGGCCGGCTATTACACTTCATATACCCAGAAGATGCCTTTCCGCATTGTATTTACGTTCAGTCAACCTCTAATGGCATGAGCTAATACCTGTGTCGTACAAACGCTAACCAAATCATACGTATTTACAATGTAGAGGTGCAGTGCGATAGTCAAAAGTAGCTTTAAATTATACCAGAAGCTATTTAAAGCAGATATTGTCGTTTATTAACCCTCATATTGCAAAGGCTTATTCTTATGGCCCCTAAAACCTATCGAAATCATTTTTACAATGCCAATAAGCGGAAATAATACTTAACAGGTAACCTTTAGTATTGTAGATAGCCTTCAAAAGGACATATCTCACGCATTGGAAATAACGCCACCGTCGAGATGGCAGAATAGGTATTTCAAAGAGCGCTAATAGACACATTTTTATATACTATTTCCGGCCGGCTATTACACTTCATATACCCAGAAAATGCCTTTCCGCATTGTATTTACGTTCAGTCAACCTCTAATGGCATGAGCTAATACGTGTGTCGTACAAACGCTAACCAAATCATACGTATTTACAATGTAGAGGTGCAGTGCGATAGTCAAAAGTAGCTTTAAATTATACAAGAAGCTATTTAAAACAGATATTGTCGAATAAAAACCCTCACATTGCAAGGGCTTATTCTTATGGCCCTTAAAAGCTATAGAAATCATTTTTACAATGCCAATAAGAAGAAATAATACTTAACAGGTAACCTTTAGTATTGTAGATAGCCTTCAAAAGGACATATCTCACGCATTGGAAATAACGCCACCGTCGAGATGGCAGAATAGGTATTTCAAAGAGCGCTAATAGACACATTTTTATATACTATTTCCGGCCGGCTATTACACTTCATATACCCAGAAAATGCCTTTCCGCATTGTATTTACGTTCAGTCAACCTCTAATGGCATGAGCTAATACCTGTGTCGTACAAACGCTAACCAAATCATACGTATTTACAATGTCGTGGTACGGTGCGATAGTCAAAAGTAGCTTTAAATTATACCAGAAGCTATTTAAAGCAGATATTGTCGTTTATTAACCCTCATATTGCAAAGGCTTATTCTTATGGCCCCTAAAACCTATCGAAATCATTTTTACAATGCCAATAAGCGGAAATAATACTTAACAGGTAACCTTTAGTATTGTAGATAGCCTTCAAAAGGACATATCTCACGCATTGGAAATAACGCCACCGTCGAGATGGCAGAATAGGTATTTCAAAGAGCGCTAATAGACACATTTTTATATACTATTTCCGGCCGGCTATTACACTTCATATACCCAGAAAATGCCTTTCCGCATTGTATTTACGTTCAGTCAACCTCTAATGGCATGAGCTAATACCTGTGTCGTACAAACGCTAACCAAATCATACGTATTTACAATGTCGTGGTACGGTGCGATAGTCAAAAGTAGCTTTAAATTATACCAGAAGCTATTTAAAGCAGATATTGTCGTTTATTAACCCTCATATTGCAAAGGCTTATTCTTATGGCCCCTAAAACCTATCGAAATCATTTTTACAATGCCAATAAGCGGAAATAATACTTAACAGGTAACCTTTAGTATTGTAGATAGCCTTCAAAAGGACATATCTCACGCATTGGAAATAACGCCACCGTCGAGATGGCAGAATAGGTATTTCAAAGAGCGCTAATAGACACATTTTTATATACTATTTCCGGCCGGCTATTACACTTCATATACCCAGAAAATGCCTTTCCGCATTGTATTTACGTTCAGTCAACCTCTAATGGCATGAGCTAATACCTGTGTCGTACAAACGCTAACCAAATCATACGTATTTACAATGTAGAGGTGCAGTGCGATAGTCAAAAGTAGCTTTAAATTATACCAGAAGCTATTTAAAGCAGATATTGTCGTTTATTAACCCTCATATTGCAAAGGCTTATTCTTATGGCCCTAAAACCTATCGAAATCATTTTTACAATGCCAATAAGCGGAAATAATACTTAACAGGTAACCTTTAGTATTGTAGATAGCCTTCAAAAGGACATATCTCGTGCATTGGAAATAACGCGAGCGTCGAGATGGCAGAATAGGTATTTCAAAGAGCGCTAATAGACACATTTTTATATACTATTTCCGGCCGGCTATTACACTTCATATACCCAGAAAATGCCTTTCCGCATTGTATTTACGTTCAGTCAACCTCTAATGGCATGAGCTAATACCTGTGTCGTACAAACGCTAACCAAATCATACGTATTTACAATGTAGAGGTGCAGTGCGATAGTCAAAAGTAGCTTTAAATTATACCAGAAGCTATTTAAAGCAGATATTGTCGTTTATTAACCCTCATATTGCAAAGGCTTATTCTTATGGCCCCTAAAACCTATCGAAATCATTTTTACAATGCCAATAAGCGGAAATAATACTTAACAGGTAACCTTTAGTATTGTAGATAGCCTTCAAAAGGACATATCTCACGCATTGGAAATAACGCCACCGTCGAGATGGCAGAATAGGTATTTCAAAGAGCGCTAATAGACACATTTTTATATACTATTTCCGGCCGGCTATTACACTTCATATACCCAGAAAATGCCTTTCCGCATTGTATTTACGTTCAGTCAACCTCTAATGGCATGAGCTAATACCTGTGTCGTACAAACGCTAACCAAATCATACGTATTTACAATGTCGTGGTACGGTGCTACAGTCAAAAGTAGCTTTAAATTATACCAGAAGCTATTTAAAGCAGATATTGTCGTTTATTAACCCTCATATTGCAAAGGCTTATTCTTATGGCCCCTAAAACCTATCGAAATCATTTTTACAATGCCAATAAGCGGAAATAATACTTAACAGGTAACCTTTAGTATTGTAGATAGCCTTCAAAAGGACATATCTCGTGCATTGGAAATAACGCCACCGTCGAGATGGCAGAATAGGTATTTCAAAGAGCGCTAATAGACACATTTTTATATACTATTTCCGGCCGGCTATTACACTTCATATACCCAGAAAATGCCTTTCCGCATTGTATTTACGTTCAGTCAACCTCTAATGGCATGAGCTAATACCTGTGTCGTACAAACGCTAACCAAATCATACGTATTTACAATGTCGTGGTACGGTGCTACAGTCAAAAGTAGCTTTAAATTATACCAGAAGCTATTTAAAGCAGATATTGTCGTTTATTAACCCTCATATTGCAAAGGCTTATTCTTATGGCCCCTAAAACCTATCGAAATCATTTTTACAATGCCAATAAGCGGAAATAATACTTAACAGGTAACCTTTAGTATTGTAGATAGCCTTCAAAAGGACATATCTCACGCATTGGAAATAACGCCACCGTCGAGATGGCAGAATAGGTATTTCAAAGAGCGCTAATAGACACATTTTTATATACTATTTCCGGCCGGCTATTACACTTCATATACCCAGAAAATGCCTTTCCGCATTGTATTTACGTTCAGTCAACCTCTAATGGCATGAGCTAATACCTGTGTCGTACAAACGCTAACCAAATCATACGTATTTACAATGTCGTGGTACGGTGCTACAGTCAAAAGTAGCTTTAAATTATACCAGAAGCTATTTAAAGCAGATATTGTCGTTTATTAACCCTCATATTGCAAAGGCTTATTCTTATGGCCCCTAAAACCTATCGAAATCATTTTTACAATGCCAATAAGCGGAAATAATACTTAACAGGTAACCTTTAGTATTGTAGATAGCCTTCAAAAGGACATATCTCGTGCATTGGAAATAACGCGAGCGTCGAGATGGCAGAATAGGTATTTCAAAGAGCGCTAATAGACACATTTTTATATACTATTTCCGGCCGGCTATTACACTTCATATACCCAGAAAATGCCTTTCCGCATTGTATTTACGTTCAGTCAACCTCTAATGGCATGAGCTAATACCTGTGTCGTACAAACGCTAACCAAATCATACGTATTTACAATGTCGTGGTACGGTGCGATAGTCAAAAGTAGCTTTAAATTATACCAGAAGCTATTTAAAGCAGATATTGTCGTTTATTAACCCTCATATTGCAAAGGCTTATTCTTATGGCCCCTAAAACCTATCGAAATCATTTTTACAATGCCAATAAGCGGAAATAATACTTAACAGGTAACCTTTAGTATTGTAGATAGCCTTCAAAAGGACATATCTCACGCATTGGAAATAACGCCACCGTCGAGATGGCAGAATAGGTATTTCAAAGAGCGCTAATAGACACATTTTTATATACTATTTCCGGCCGGCTATTACACTTCATATACCCAGAAAATGCCTTTCCGCATTGTATTTACGTTCAGTCAACCTCTAATGGCATGAGCTAATACCTGTGTCGTACAAACGCTAACCAAATCATACGTATTTACAATGTCGTGGTACGGTGCTACAGTCAAAAGTAGCTTTAAATTATACCAGAAGCTATTTAAAGCAGATATTGTCGTTTATTAACCCTCATATTGCAAAGGCTTATTCTTATGGCCCCTAAAACCTATCGAAATCATTTTTACAATGCCAATAAGCGGAAATAATACTTAACAGGTAACCTTTAGTATTGTAGATAGCCTTCAAAAGGACATATCTCGTGCATTGGAAATAACGCCACCGTCGAGATGGCAGAATAGGTATTTCAAAGAGCGCTAATAGACACATTTTTATATACTATTTCCGGCCGGCTATTACACTTCATATACCCAGAAAATGCCTTTCCGCATTGTATTTACGTTCAGTCAACCTCTAATGGCATGAGCTAATACCTGTGTCGTACAAACGCTAACCAAATCATACGTATTTACAATGTCGTGGTACGGTGCTACAGTCAAAAGTAGCTTTAAATTATACCAGAAGCTATTTAAAGCAGATATTGTCGTTTATTAACCCTCATATTGCAAAGGCTTATTCTTATGGCCCCTAAAACCTATCGAAATCATTTTTACAATGCCAATAAGCGGAAATAATACTTAACAGGTAACCTTTAGTATTGTAGATAGCCTTCAAAAGGACATATCTCACGCATTGGAAATAACGCCACCGTCGAGATGGCAGAATAGGTATTTCAAAGAGCGCTAATAGACACATTTTTATATACTATTTCCGGCCGGCTATTACACTTCATATACCCAGAAAATGCCTTTCCGCATTGTATTTACGTTCAGTCAACCTCTAATGGCATGAGCTAATACCTGTGTCGTACAAACGCTAACCAAATCATACGTATTTACAATGTCGTGGTACGGTGCTACAGTCAAAAGTAGCTTTAAATTATACCAGAAGCTATTTAAAGCAGATATTGTCGTTTATTAACCCTCATATTGCAAAGGCTTATTCTTATGGCCCTTAAAACCTATCGAAATCATTTTTACAATGCCAATAAGCGGAAATAATACTTAACAGGTAACCTTTAGTATTGTAGATAGCCTTCAAAAGGACATATCTCGTGCATTGGAAATAACGCGAGCGTCGAGATGGCAGAATAGGTATTTCAAAGAGCGCTAATAGACACATTTTTATATACTATTTCCGGCCGGCTATTACACTTCATATACCCAGAAAATGCCTTTCCGCATTGTATTTACGTTCAGTCAACCTCTAATGGCATGAGCTAATACCTGTGTCGTACAAACGCTAACCAAATCATACGTATTTACAATGTCGTGGTACGGTGCGATAGTCAAAAGTAGCTTTAAATTATACCAGAAGCTATTTAAAGCAGATATTGTCGTTTATTAACCCTCATATTGCAAAGGCTTATTCTTATGGCCCCTAAAACCTATCGAAATCATTTTTACAATGCCAATAAGCGGAAATAATACTTAACAGGTAACCTTTAGTATTGTAGATAGCCTTCAAAAGGACATATCTCACGCATTGGAAATAACGCCACCGTCGAGATGGCAGAATAGGTATTTCAAAGAGCGCTAATAGACACATTTTTATATACTATTTCCGGCCGGCTATTACACTTCATATACCCAGAAAATGCCTTTCCGCATTGTATTTACGTTCAGTCAACCTCTAATGGCATGAGCTAATACCTGTGTCGTACAAACGCTAACCAAATCATACGTATTTACAATGTAGAGGTGCAGTGCGATAGTCAAAAGTAGCTTTAAATTATACCAGAAGCTATTTAAAGCAGATATTGTCGTTTATTAACCCTCATATTGCAAAGGCTTATTCTTATGGCCCCTAAAACCTATCGAAATCATTTTTACAATGCCAATAAGCGGAAATAATACTTAACAGGTAACCTTTAGTATTGTAGATAGCCTTCAAAAGGACATATCTCGTGCATTGGAAATAACGCGAGCGTCGAGATGGCAGAATAGGTATTTCAAAGAGCGCTAATAGACACATTTTTATATACTATTTCCGGCCGGCTATTACACTTCATATACCCAGAAAATGCCTTTCCGCATTGTATTTACGTTCAGTCAACCTCTAATGGCATGAGCTAATACCTGTGTCGTACAAACGCTAACCAAATCATACGTATTTACAATGTAGAGGTGCAGTGCGATAGTCAAAAGTAGCTTTAAATTATACCAGAAGCTATTTAAAGCAGATATTGTCGTTTATTAACCCTCATATTGCAAAGGCTTATTCTTATGGCCCCTAAAACCTATCGAAATCATTTTTACAATGCCAATAAGCGGAAATAATACTTAACAGGTAACCTTTAGTATTGTAGATAGCCTTCAAAAGGACATATCTCACGCATTGGAAATAACGCCACCGTCGAGATGGCAGAATAGGTATTTCAAAGAGCGCTAATAGACACATTTTTATATACTATTTCCGGCCGGCTATTACACTTCATATACCCAGAAAATGCCTTTCCGCATTGTATTTACGTTCAGTCAACCTCTAATGGCATGAGCTAATACCTGTGTCGTACAAACGCTAACCAAATCATACGTATTTACAATGTCGTGGTACGGTGCTACAGTCAAAAGTAGCTTTAAATTATACCAGAAGCTATTTAAAGCAGATATTGTCGTTTATTAACCCTCATATTGCAAAGGCTTATTCTTATGGCCCCTAAAACCTATCGAAATCATTTTTACAATGCCAATAAGCGGAAATAATACTTAACAGGTAACCTTTAGTATTGTAGATAGCCTTCAAAAGGACATATCTCGTGCATTGGAAATAACGCGAGCGTCGAGATGGCAGAATAGGTATTTCAAAGAGCGCTAATAGACACATTTTTATATACTATTTCCGGCCGGCTATTACACTTCATATACCCAGAAAATGCCTTTCCGCATTGTATTTACGTTCAGTCAACCTCTAATGGCATGAGCTAATACCTGTGTCGTACAAACGCTAACCAAATCATACGTATTTACAATGTAGAGGTGCAGTGCGATAGTCAAAAGTAGCTTTAAATTATACCAGAAGCTATTTAAAGCAGATATTGTCGTTTATTAACCCTCATATTGCAAAGGCTTATTCTTATGGCCCCTAAAACCTATCGAAATCATTTTTACAATGCCAATAAGCGGAAATAATACTTAACAGGTAACCTTTAGTATTGTAGATAGCCTTCAAAAGGACATATCTCGTGCATTGGAAATAACGCGAGCGTCGAGATGGCAGAATAGGTATTTCAAAGAGCGCTAATAGACACATTTTTATATACTATTTCCGGCCGGCTATTACACTTCATATACCCAGAAAATGCCTTTCCGCATTGTATTTACGTTCAGTCAACCTCTAATGGCATGAGCTAATACCTGTGTCGTACAAACGCTAACCAAATCATACGTATTTACAATGTAGAGGTGCAGTGCGATAGTCAAAAGTAGCTTTAAATTATACCAGAAGCTATTTAAAGCAGATATTGTCGTTTATTAACCCTCATATTGCAAAGGCTTATTCTTATGGCCCCTAAAACCTATCGAAATCATTTTTACAATGCCAATAAGCGGAAATAATACTTAACAGGTAACCTTTAGTATTGTAGATAGCCTTCAAAAGGACATATCTCACGCATTGGAAATAACGCCACCGTCGAGATGGCAGAATAGGTATTTCAAAGAGCGCTAATAGACACATTTTTATATACTATTTCCGGCCGGCTATTACACTTCATATACCCAGAAAATGCCTTTCCGCATTGTATTTACGTTCAGTCAACCTCTAATGGCATGAGCTAATACCTGTGTCGTACAAACGCTAACCAAATCATACGTATTTACAATGTCGTGGTACGGTGCTACAGTCAAAAGTAGCTTTAAATTATACCAGAAGCTATTTAAAGCAGATATTGTCGTTTATTAACCCTCATATTGCAAAGGCTTATTCTTATGGCCCCTAAAACCTATCGAAATCATTTTTACAATGCCAATAAGCGGAAATAATACTTAACAGGTAACCTTTAGTATTGTAGATAGCCTTCAAAAGGACATATCTCGTGCATTGGAAATAACGCGAGCGTCGAGATGGCAGAATAGGTATTTCAAAGAGCGCTAATAGACACATTTTTATATACTATTTCCGGCCGGCTATTACACTTCATATACCCAGAAAATGCCTTTCCGCATTGTATTTACGTTCAGTCAACCTCTAATGGCATGAGCTAATACCTGTGTCGTACAAACGCTAACCAAATCATACGTATTTACAATGTAGAGGTGCAGTGCGATAGTCAAAAGTAGCTTTAAATTATACCAGAAGCTATTTAAAGCAGATATTGTCGTTTATTAACCCTCATATTGCAAAGGCTTATTCTTATGGCCCCTAAAACCTATCGAAATCATTTTTACAATGCCAATAAGCGGAAATAATACTTAACAGGTAACCTTTAGTATTGTAGATAGCCTTCAAAAGGACATATCTCACGCATTGGAAATAACGCCACCGTCGAGATGGCAGAATAGGTATTTCAAAGAGCGCTAATAGACACATTTTTATATACTATTTCCGGCCGGCTATTACACTTCATATACCCAGAAAATGCCTTTCCGCATTGTATTTACGTTCAGTCAACCTCTAATGGCATGAGCTAATACCTGTGTCGTACAAACGCTAACCAAATCATACGTATTTACAATGTAGAGGTGCAGTGCGATAGTCAAAAGTAGCTTTAAATTATACCAGAAGCTATTTAAAGCAGATATTGTCGTTTATTAACCCTCATATTGCAAAGGCTTATTCTTATGGCCCCTAAAACCTATCGAAATCATTTTTACAATGCCAATAAGCGGAAATAATACTTAACAGGTAACCTTTAGTATTGTAGATAGCCTTCAAAAGGACATATCTCACGCATTGGAAATAACGCCACCGTCGAGATGGCAGAATAGGTATTTCAAAGAGCGCTAATAGACACATTTTTATATACTATTTCCGGCCGGCTATTACACTTCATATACCCAGAAAATGCCTTTCCGCATTGTATTTACGTTCAGTCAACCTCTAATGGCATGAGCTAATACCTGTGTCGTACAAACGCTAACCAAATCATACGTATTTACAATGTAGAGGTGCAGTGCGATAGTCAAAAGTAGCTTTAAATTATACCAGAAGCTATTTAAAGCAGATATTGTCGTTTATTAACCCTCATATTGCAAAGGCTTATTCTTATGGCCCCTAAAACCTATCGAAATCATTTTTACAATGCCAATAAGCGGAAATAATACTTAACAGGTAACCTTTAGTATTGTAGATAGCCTTCAAAAGGACATATCTCACGCATTGGAAATAACGCCACCGTCGAGATGGCAGAATAGGTATTTCAAAGAGCGCTAATAGACACATTTTTATATACTATTTCCGGCCGGCTATTACACTTCATATACCCAGAAAATGCCTTTCCGCATTGTATTTACGTTCAGTCAACCTCTAATGGCATGAGCTAATACCTGTGTCGTACAAACGCTAACCAAATCATACGTATTTACAATGTAGAGGTGCAGTGCGATAGTCAAAAGTAGCTTTAAATTATACCAGAAGCTATTTAAAGCAGATATTGTCGTTTATTAACCCTCATATTGCAAAGGCTTATTCTTATGGCCCCTAAAACCTATCGAAATCATTTTTACAATGCCAATAAGCGGAAATAATACTTAACAGGTAACCTTTAGTATTGTAGATAGCCTTCAAAAGGACATATCTCACGCATTGGAAATAACGCCACCGTCGAGATGGCAGAATAGGTATTTCAAAGAGCGCTAATAGACACATTTTTATATACTATTTCCGGCCGGCTATTACACTTCATATACCCAGAAAATGCCTTTCCGCATTGTATTTACGTTCAGTCAACCTCTAATGGCATGAGCTAATACCTGTGTCGTACAAACGCTAACCAAATCATACGTATTTACAATGTCGTGGTACGGTGCTACAGTCAAAAGTAGCTTTAAATTATACCAGAAGCTATTTAAAGCAGATATTGTCGTTTATTAACCCTCATATTGCAAAGGCTTATTCTTATGGCCCCTAAAACCTATCGAAATCATTTTTACAATGCCAATAAGCGGAAATAATACTTAACAGGTAACCTTTAGTATTGTAGATAGCCTTCAAAAGGACATATCTCACGCATTGGAAATAACGCCACCGTCGAGATGGCAGAATAGGTATTTCAAAGAGCGCTAATAGACACATTTTTATATACTATTTCGGCCGGCTATTACACTTCATATACCCAGAAAATGCCTTTCCGCATTGTATTTACGTTCAGTCAACCTCTAATGGCATGAGCTAATACCTGTGTCGTACAAACGCTAACCAAATCATACGTATTTACAATGTCGTGGTACGGTGCTACAGTCAAAAGTAGCTTTAAATTATACCAGAAGCTATTTAAAGCAGATATTGTCGTTTATTAACCCTCATATTGCAAAGGCTTATTCTTATGGCCCCTAAAACCTATCGAAATCATTTTTACAATGCCAATAAGCGGAAATAATACTTAACAGGTAACCTTTAGTATTGTAGATAGCCTTCAAAAGGACATATCTCGTGCATTGGAAATAACGCGAGCGTCGAGATGGCAGAATAGGTATTTCAAAGAGCGCTAATAGACACATTTTTATATACTATTTCCGGCCGGCTATTACACTTCATATACCCAGAAAATGCCTTTCCGCATTGTATTTACGTTCAGTCAACCTCTAATGGCATGAGCTAATACCTGTGTCGTACAAACGCTAACCAAATCATACGTATTTACAATGTAGAGGTGCAGTGCGATAGTCAAAAGTAGCTTTAAATTATACCAGAAGCTATTTAAAGCAGATATTGTCGTTTATTAACCCTCATATTGCAAAGGCTTATTCTTATGGCCCCTAAAACCTATCGAAATCATTTTTACAATGCCAATAAGCGGAAATAATACTTAACAGGTAACCTTTAGTATTGTAGATAGCCTTCAAAAGGACATATCTCACGCATTGGAAATAACGCCACCGTCGAGATGGCAGAATAGGTATTTCAAAGAGCGCTAATAGACACATTTTTATATACTATTTCCGGCCGGCTATTACACTTCATATACCCAGAAAATGCCTTTCCGCATTGTATTTACGTTCAGTCAACCTCTAATGGCATGAGCTAATACCTGTGTCGTACAAACGCTAACCAAATCATACGTATTTACAATGTCGTGGTACGGTGCTACAGTCAAAAGTAGCTTTAAATTATACCAGAAGCTATTTAAAGCAGATATTGTCGTTTATTAACCCTCATATTGCAAAGGCTTATTCTTATGGCCCCTAAAACCTATCGAAATCATTTTTACAATGCCAATAAGCGGAAATAATACTTAACAGGTAACCTTTAGTATTGTAGATAGCCTTCAAAAGGACATATCTCGTGCATTGGAAATAACGCGAGCGTCGAGATGGCAGAATAGGTATTTCAAAGAGCGCTAATAGACACATTTTTATATACTATTTCCGGCCGGCTATTACACTTCATATACCCAGAAAATGCCTTTCCGCATTGTATTTACGTTCAGTCAACCTCTAATGGCATGAGCTAATACCTGTGTCGTACAAACGCTAACCAAATCATACGTATTTACAATGTAGAGGTGCAGTGCGATAGTCAAAAGTAGCTTTAAATTATACCAGAAGCTATTTAAAGCAGATATTGTCGTTTATTAACCCTCATATTGCAAAGGCTTATTCTTATGGCCCCTAAAACCTATCGAAATCTTTTTACAATGCCAATAAGCGGAAATAATACTTAACAGGTAACCTTTAGTATTGTAGATAGCCTTCAAAAGGACATATCTCACGCATTGGAAATAACGCCACCGTCGAGATGGCAGAATAGGTATTTCAAAGAGCGCTAATAGACACATTTTTATATACTATTTCCGGCCGGCTATTACACTTCATATACCCAGAAAATGCCTTTCCGCATTGTATTTACGTTCAGTCAACCTCTAATGGCATGAGCTAATACCTGTGTCGTACAAACGCTAACCAAATCATACGTATTTACAATGTAGAGGTGCAGTGCGATAGTCAAAAGTAGCTTTAAATTATACCAGAAGCTATTTAAAGCAGATATTGTCGTTTATTAACCCTCATATTGCAAAGGCTTATTCTTATGGCCCCTAAAACCTATCGAAATCATTTTTACAATGCCAATAAGCGGAAATAATACTTAACAGGTAACCTTTAGTATTGTAGATAGCCTTCAAAAGGACATATCTCGTGCATTGGAAATAACGCGAGCGTCGAGATGGCAGAATAGGTATTTCAAAGAGCGCTAATAGACACATTTTTATATACTATTTCCGGCCGGCTATTACACTTCATATACCCAGAAAATGCCTTTCCGCATTGTATTTACGTTCAGTCAACCTCTAATGGCATGAGCTAATACCTGTGTCGTACAAACGCTAACCAAATCATACGTATTTACAATGTAGAGGTGCAGTGCGATAGTCAAAAGTAGCTTTAAATTATACCAGAAGCTATTTAAAGCAGATATTGTCGTTTATTAACCCTCATATTGCAAAGGCTTATTCTTATGGCCCCTAAAACCTATCGAAATCATTTTTACAATGCCAATAAGCGGAAATAATACTTAACAGGTAACCTTTAGTATTGTAGATAGCCTTCAAAAGGACATATCTCACGCATTGGAAATAACGCCACCGTCGAGATGGCAGAATAGGTATTTCAAAGAGCGCTAATAGACACATTTTTATATACTATTTCCGGCCGGCTATTACACTTCATATACCCAGAAAATGCCTTTCCGCATTGTATTTACGTTCAGTCAACCTCTAATGGCATGAGCTAATACCTGTGTCGTACAAACGCTAACCAAATCATACGTATTTACAATGTCGTGGTACGGTGCTACAGTCAAAAGTAGCTTTAAATTATACCAGAAGCTATTTAAAGCAGATATTGTCGTTTATTAACCCTCATATTGCAAAGGCTTATTCTTATGGCCCCTAAAACCTATCGAAATCATTTTTACAATGCCAATAAGCGGAAATAATACTTAACAGGTAACCTTTAGTAT
The DNA here is from genome assembly GCA_940337035.1 of Agriotes lineatus. Taxonomy (NCBI): domain Eukaryota; kingdom Metazoa; phylum Arthropoda; class Insecta; order Coleoptera; family Elateridae; genus Agriotes; species Agriotes lineatus. The sequence continues at coordinate 15,343 of CALNHX010013261.1, forward strand.
TGTAGATAGCCTTCAAAAGGACATATCTCGTGCATTGGAAATAACGCGAGCGTCGAGATGGCAGAATAGGTATTTCAAAGAGCGCTAATAGACACATTTTTATATACTATTTCCGGCCGGCTATTACACTTCATATACCCAGAAAATGCCTTTCCGCATTGTATTTACGTTCAGTCAACCTCTAATGGCATGAGCTAATACCTGTGTCGTACAAACGCTAACCAAATCATACGTATTTACAATGTAGAGGTGCAGTGCGATAGTCAAAAGTAGCTTTAAATTATACCAGAAGCTATTTAAAGCAGATATTGTCGTTTATTAACCCTCATATTGCAAAGGCTTATTCTTATGGCCCCTAAAACCTATCGAAATCATTTTTACAATGCCAATAAGCGGAAATAATACTTAACAGGTAACCTTTAGTATTGTAGATAGCCTTCAAAAGGACATATCTCACGCATTGGAAATAACGCCACCGTCGAGATGGCAGAATAGGTATTTCAAAGAGCGCTAATAGACACATTTTTATATACTATTTCCGGCCGGCTATTACACTTCATATACCCAGAAAATGCCTTTCCGCATTGTATTTACGTTCAGTCAACCTCTAATGGCATGAGCTAATACCTGTGTCGTACAAACGCTAACCAAATCATACGTATTTACAATGTAGAGGTGCAGTGCGATAGTCAAAAGTAGCTTTAAATTATACCAGAAGCTATTTAAAGCAGATATTGTCGTTTATTAACCCTCATATTGCAAAGGCTTATTCTTATGGCCCCTAAAACCTATCGAAATCATTTTTACAATGCCAATAAGCGGAAATAATACTTAACAGGTAACCTTTAGTATTGTAGATAGCCTTCAAAAGGACATATCTCACGCATTGGAAATAACGCCACCGTCGAGATGGCAGAATAGGTATTTCAAAGAGCGCTAATAGACACATTTTTATATACTATTTCCGGCCGGCTATTACACTTCATATACCCAGAAAATGCCTTTCCGCATTGTATTTACGTTCAGTCAACCTCTAATGGCATGAGCTAATACCTGTGTCGTACAAACGCTAACCAAATCATACGTATTTACAATGTAGAGGTGCAGTGCGATAGTCAAAAGTAGCTTTAAATTATACCAGAAGCTATTTAAAGCAGATATTGTCGTTTATTAACCCTCATATTGCAAAGGCTTATTCTTATGGCCCCTAAAACCTATCGAAATCATTTTTACAATGCCAATAAGCGGAAATAATACTTAACAGGTAACCTTTAGTATTGTAGATAGCCTTCAAAAGGACATATCTCACGCATTGGAAATAACGCCACCGTCGAGATGGCAGAATAGGTATTTCAAAGAGCGCTAATAGACACATTTTTATATACTATTTCCGGCCGGCTATTACACTTCATATACCCAGAAAATGCCTTTCCGCATTGTATTTACGTTCAGTCAACCTCTAATGGCATGAGCTAATACCTGTGTCGTACAAACGCTAACCAAATCATACGTATTTACAATGTCGTGGTACGGTGCTACAGTCAAAAGTAGCTTTAAATTATACCGGAAGCTATTTAAAGCAGATATTGTCGTTTATTAACCCTCATATTGCAAAGGCTTATTCTTATGGCCCCTAAAACCTATCGAAATCATTTTTACAATGCCAATAAGCGGAAATAATACTTAACAGGTAACCTTTAGTATTGTAGATAGCCTTCAAAAGGACATATCTCACGCATTGGAAATAACGCCACCGTCGAGATGGCAGAATAGGTATTTCAAAGAGCGCTAATAGACACATTTTTATATACTATTTCCGGCCGGCTATTACACTTCATATACCCAGAAAATGCCTTTCCGCATTGTATTTACGTTCAGTCAACCTCTAATGGCATGAGCTAATACCTGTGTCGTACAAACGCTAACCAAATCATACGTATTTACAATGTCGTGGTACGGTGCTACAGTCAAAAGTAGCTTTAAATTATACCAGAAGCTATTTAAAGCAGATATTGTCGTTTATTAACCCTCATATTGCAAAGGCTTATTCTTATGGCCCCTAAAACCTATCGAAATCATTTTTACAATGCCAATAAGCGGAAATAATACTTAACAGGTAACCTTTAGTATTGTAGATAGCCTTCAAAAGGACATATCTCGTGCATTGGAAATAACGCGAGCGTCGAGATGGCAGAATAGGTATTTCAAAGAGCGCTAATAGACACATTTTTATATACTATTTCCGGCCGGCTATTACACTTCATATACCCAGAAAATGCCTTTCCGCATTGTATTTACGTTCAGTCAACCTCTAATGGCATGAGCTAATACCTGTGTCGTACAAACGCTAACCAAATCATACGTATTTACAATGTAGAGGTGCAGTGCGATAGTCAAAAGTAGCTTTAAATTATACCAGAAGCTATTTAAAGCAGATATTGTCGTTTATTAACCCTCATATTGCAAAGGCTTATTCTTATGGCCCCTAAAACCTATCGAAATCATTTTTACAATGCCAATAAGCGGAAATAATACTTAACAGGTAACCTTTAGTATTGTAGATAGCCTTCAAAAGGACATATCTCACGCATTGGAAATAACGCCACCGTCGAGATGGCAGAATAGGTATTTCAAAGAGCGCTAATAGACACATTTTTATATACTATTTCCGGCCGGCTATTACACTTCATATACCCAGAAAATGCCTTTCCGCATTGTATTTACGTTCAGTCAACCTCTAATGGCATGAGCTAATACCTGTGTCGTACAAACGCTAACCAAATCATACGTATTTACAATGTCGTGGTACGGTGCTACAGTCAAAAGTAGCTTTAAATTATACCAGAAGCTATTTAAAGCAGATATTGTCGTTTATTAACCCTCATATTGCAAAGGCTTATTCTTATGGCCCCTAAAACCTATCGAAATCATTTTTACAATGCCAATAAGCGGAAATAATACTTAACAGGTAACCTTTAGTATTGTAGATAGCCTTCAAAAGGACATATCTCGTGCATTGGAAATAACGCGAGCGTCGAGATGGCAGAATAGGTATTTCAAAGAGCGCTAATAGACACATTTTTATATACTATTTCCGGCCGGCTATTACACTTCATATACCCAGAAAATGCCTTTCCGCATTGTATTTACTTTCAGTCAACCTCTAATGGCATGAGCTAATACCTGTGTCGTACAAACGCTAACCAAATCATACGTATTTACAATGTAGAGGTGCAGTGCGATAGTCAAAAGTAGCTTTAAATTATACCAGAAGCTATTTAAAGCAGATATTGTCGTTTATTAACCCTCATATTGCAAAGGCTTATTCTTATGGCCCCTAAAACCTATCGAAATCATTTTTACAATGCCAATAAGCGGAAATAATACTTAAC
>CALNHX010013262.1:0-18717 GCA_940337035.1 Agriotes lineatus
GCGATCAAGGGCAATAAACATTGACTTTGCTCTTAGTTGGTAGTTTTCGCTAATTGAACATTTTGCTAGGTTTAGTTGTTTATTTGCTTGTATTCATGCTAGTTGTAAGTTATCTGTAAGGCTCTTGGATTATCATCTGTCATTAGTTCTTGTTATGCATTTGATTATTTGGTAGTGTCAGATTTCAGTTTAATTTTGGGATTTAATCACGTCGTGCCATAGTCGGCACTTCGGGGGCGGCATGTTTGATTCACACAGATGCGTGCATTAAAACCTTTTTTATAATTAATCATGGAATTCAATTCATAACTGTTCTATCTCATTCAAAGGTCGTGGTAAAGCCAAATTTGCATCTTGCCGTATTTGTTTGCCTCTGTTAATGTTGGAAAGGAATTTGTAAGCTTCCCTTAATGGCTTTTAAGCGGATGGATACATTTTCTACTAGAACTTAAGCCGACTTAGCATATTTGGGAATCATGGGTTTATGGATTTCGTTCAATTGCCTCATTGAGAGAGCTTAGCATTAAGGTTTCTTAGAATAAGCATTTTTCCTAAATAACGTGCGACGCTCCGATTGGCTACGCAGGGTCGCCTCAGCCAATAGTGTTTGAGCTTGCCCCTCCTTGATGAATTGGCGAGTTCGGCTCGCTGTAAATTCAAAGTCAGTTAGATACAGAACCTCGAGGAAGCAAGTTCAGCTATGCTTTGTGCTAGTTTGCGTTTCGGTCTAACTCCCTGGTAAAGACGTTTCCAGGTTGTTTTGTGTTACGGTTACGCGCAATTTGCTATTTTCGCGTGGCCAATCCAAGCGTGGCACAACAGTTGAAGCTTTTGTAAAATACCATCGGTCCATCAGTGACGTTTGTAATCGTTGTTACTCAATATACTCGTGTTTGTTAAGGCTTGTTTCACTCCAATAACTAACTGAACCCAAGTCAAGGGTTATTAAGTGGCAGTTCCCGGCAATCCCATTGAACCGGAATTCGCAGGGATTAACTGGAGGCCCCATTCGTGGAAGCCTCTTATCAAGTTAATCGTACAAAAAACACAATCCCTGATGGTCCTGCTCAGGAAATCCATCACGGCCTCGATCATGGTGTAACCATGGTTGCGATCGTATATGTTGCTGGCACTGTCAGTCGATGTCAAATTCGGGGTTAGCAGGTTACATTTTGCGTCAATCTGACACCAACTGACGCAAAACCTAACCTCAAATTTGACATCGACAGCGTCTTCAACAATACACTTCAGTACTACCAATCGTGCCATTTGTCGGACCATGTCCTATTGGTTGAATTTGAGGTCCGCCCACATTCTGCGGAACGTTACACCTTGTATTCTTTACACCATGTTTAAATCTACATTCTCATTGTTACCCTAGTCGCTGTTATCGACTTTTTGTTCTATATCAGAATTAATGTCGCTTTCACTTACATGATCCGTTTTAGCTCTCATTTTCTTAATCTATAGGCACCTCAATGTCAGCTATGTCAGCCAATAAAGCATTGAACTTTTTTTATTTTTTATAATAAGAAATGGCTAAAACATGCTTAGGCTTTCAGCCTAAATGCACACAAACTGTCACGTTTTCGGCTAGGTGGAGTATATATAACTCCAAGGCACTTTAGAAATGTAGTTGAGCAACTACAGCAACTTTAACATAGGTATAACAATAATGTCTCTACCGCTTTTTAATAGTGTTGCGAAATGTTCTTCCAAAATCGGCTATCTAACTTCCAACCCAAACCTACTCTCAGCAATGCAAAAACCAATTGAGGACAAACCATTTGATAACAACTATACCGGAAGTAGGATAAAACTCAACACCGCAAGTGCTGAAACTAAAAGCCAATACTTACTCCTAATATACCTACCTACTGAAATAATAGAAATAGTAAAAGAAAAAAGAAAATGAAGAGCAACTTGATAGCGTTGCCGCAGTATCACAGGTAAAACCATATTGTGTTAAGCCATTTTGCAGCCTTAGGCAATCAAGTAGCGTAGCTAAACCTTCAGCACAGTCTGTCTGTATCTCAAATCGGAGGTCAGCACTTTCAATTTCATTTAGCAAATATTCACATATACCAGCTTTGTTCTTTCCCATTTAAATCCGAACACCCTGTGTATAGGCGTAGCGGTCTCGCTGCAACCATTTTCAGTTCACCCTTTGTATAACGCGTGCCCATCTAAGGCGCGAGGAACTGGCTTGAACCGGCGAAGACGCCGCGTTGTTGTTGGTTGTTGCTACGCGGGGGAAAAGCATAGCGTCACCCGGCTACTTGCAGACGCGAGTTCCGAAAAACTACAGACAAGAGAGGTTGTGTGTTGTGCGAGTGGCAGTCATCACTTCAAGGCGTGGGTGCCATGGGTTTTGCGAGTCCGATTCTGCTTCTGTAAGTAAGGGGTCTTCCCCTTTAACTCGATGCTCGAGGATCTATCCAGCAGGACGTATTGGACCTCTTTTTGCCGCCGTCGTTGTGCTAGTAGGAGTGCTTTCCATGGCCGCCATATTTGGCGGATCCTAGTCCGTTTGCGCCAAATGCCGTATCGCGGCTAATTCAACGCCACGGACTGCCGTCTACTACCAACCGATTGCACGCCATTCTCAGGGACCGTCTGCGGAATAAGGTACTTGTAAACGAAACCTTTTATACCTATTAGCTGTTGCTCATGCGAGCGAGGTTGTGTTTGTGCTCATTTTGCGTGAGCGGATTGAGGGCCGCTTTGCTTGCTCATTACGGCTCTGTGTGGTGATCCGAGGCACGCGATGCCTTACGACGTTACTTTGCGAGCCTCCCAGTAATTGCATGTGCGCGAGCTTTGTGTTGAACCGACTAAATAAATAAATAAATAAATAAATAAATATTATCTTTATTTTCCTTCTCAACTACAAGCATAAAATAAAATAAAATTGAAAATTACAAAAAATAGCTAAGGAACTCTTCGCATACGTTTTGTGATGCGTTCTTGCTAGCTTTCAGTTCAGTAAATTAGTGTGCGAGGGCTTTGTGTCTTGCTTATCGGGTGTTAAACTAATTCAGCGACTACCTGAGCGACGTAGCATAGGCTGGGATATATTCCAAATTCGCATACCTTTGCGAGGCTATGTTAGCCCCTTTTTTGGCCGAATACTGCAGTTACGCTGCCCCCTTTGCTTAGTGAGTTAGGTCTTCAACTAATTCGTCGCAAATCTGTGTGGCGCCGTGTTTTGCCAACAGCTACATTGCTCCCGTCGCCTTGCAGGCCGGCGCATGCTTTGTTATCGTGAACTAGGGCTCCCTTTTTTTGGGGAGCATATTTCTAACTGTTCTTTATTATGTCAAGTGACGAACCCACTACGGCCAGTCACATATTGTGTTGTTCATTAGCATTAGCGCGTCCATCAGCTGATGCATAGTTAAGAAGTGACATAAGTTTGGCGGCACGATTTGCAGCCCGAATGTAGAAATCGACCAATAGACGCATATCTAATTAAGGGACGTATTATTCTTGTTCGCCTTGTGAATGCTCTGTTTCAGATAGCGCCCTTCAGTGTAAAGATTGGTGTACGACTGGAGTGGAAGGATCGGAGCGTGCAGGTAGGTTTGGTCGTTGCGCAGCCGCGGCCAAAAGGTCCCAATATTGCAATCCCAGTATTTTCAGTCACGAAATTGTTGTCCGAGCTTACAGCTCGCGAGTACCCTTATCGACGGAGTATCTCGAATACTTCGCTACCGTTGACCGTCCATGCCCGGTTATTCGGTCACACCTTTACTACAGGCTTGGTGGCGCCCTTATAATTTTGACGTACCCTGTATATGTCTTAGCACGCTTGCCCAGCGACGTACCGTTTGCACCACGCCCGACTCCCTGAGCGCTTCAGCCGAGGCCTTTAGTCTGTTTTAACGAATCTCAGGGCAAGTGTGCCAGTTGTCCAGGACTGATCCAGTCGTGCGATGCTCACCTTGGGTGGGTGTCGTTAAGTCGTTTTGATACCGTAACAATTGAACCAATTGAATAAAAAGTTAAGACGCAGACTTTTCAATTTTACACAAATCCACTCTTGGTTCACGACCATTTAATATGGAGAGGGACCAGAGGAATTGAACGCCCTAAGGAACACGTACACCACCACTACGAGATGAAACAGGAACGTGGGCAAGGTCTGATAAAGAAAAAGCTGAGGCATTTGTACAGCATTTACAAATCACTTTCGAACCAAACTCCAACGAACCTAATCAGAAGATTGAACATTATTTAGAAATTCCATTACAGCTATACAGGGTAATTCTTGACTTACACCCATAATTGCGATGAATGATAGTTCGTGATCTGTAGTGATGGGTAATTAAAAAAAGTGTAGTAAAAGTGTTTTATTAACGGAGATATACAATGTATATGAGTTCTGCGTTGGTGAAGTTACGTGCCATAATTTGTCTTTTACAAATAAAAGAAGCTCCAATTTGACAACTAGTGACGGAGAGTGACAGATATAATTCAAGGTAAATGCGATAATTTTATATTTTACTAGTTTACCACTCGCAATATAATTAATTTGTTATCTCTGTTAATAAAAAACTTTTACTACACTTTTTTTATTCCCATCACTACACATCACGAACATCACGAATTATGCGTATAAGTCAAGAATCACCCTGTATATCGTTTCCCGAATCCCATACATAAACTATCGCATAATAAAAATCGCCAGGATACAACCTTATAACAGGAACTGTTTTAAATCATCTACGTGAGAAAGGATTCCAATAGCTACACATTCTTTTCAATAGAATACTACATCTCGCACCTCGCCCACTGGCCATTATTATTCAAATTTGCTCAAACTATTTTAATACTTAAACCAGGAAATCCTCCTACCCAAATAAAATCCTACCGCCCTATCAGTTTACTTCCGACAATCTCTAAGGCGCTGTAAAAATTAATATGAAAACGTACAAATGAAAGTGAACTTCAAGATGAATGGCTATCTAACCATCAATTCGGATTTTGATCCAAACATTCAGCAATACAGCAATGTCACCGACTGACAAATATAATACTTGGAGCATTCGAAGACAAAATCTACTCTCTCTAGTGTAGTATTCCTGGACGTAAACAATGCTTTCGATAAGGTGTGGCACAGAGATCTGCTTTGCAAAATGAAGAGTCTGTTACCACACCAATACTGCTTATTTTTACGCTCCTATCTGAAAGGTATTTTTTCAAACTAAATTTGCTGATAAAACCTCCCAGATAAGAGTAATTAATGCCGGTGTTCCCCAAGGCAGTGTACTTGGATCGCTAATGTACTTCCTATAAACGTATGACCTACCAACCACAGCACAAACAAGTCTAGGGACGTTCGCCGACGACACAGCAATCCTTTCGTATAGTGAAAAACCGGCTACAGTACCAGCACTACTCCGAAAGTATCTAAACCTACTGGAAACTTGGTTAATTAAATGGAAAGTAACAATAAATGACGATAAATCGATGCATGTTACCTTTACGATGAAGTATTCAATGTATTACGTTTAGCCCCTCGTACATTTTCCTAGGTAGACGACGTGAAAGGAGATCCCGTAACATAAAAGAGCGATTCCCGCTCAGTCCTGAGAGAGATCTAACCCATTCCTTTCAGAAACCAGACTAGAACCTGAGCAGCAGTCGTGGGGCTAGTTTGGGCTCTTGGCCCAAGGGGCTCCACGAGTATTTCCAATAATTTCAAGAAATTTGCAGAAACTAAAACTCAATAGTAGTTTGTATTTGTATACCAAAGCACTGACGTTTAGCTTTTTATCATGAATGTGGATTTAGTAAGCGACGCCCGTAGGACCAAGGCAAATAAACCACATGAGGGATAAAAAGAAACTTCAGTGAAGTGGAGTACATTGTTTTTTTTTAAATCGAGACATTGGAAAATTACAACGTTTTTACCAACTTTTGTAGGTTATGTTGACTTCGGTTGACCCCGCAAAGAAAAAGTAGTAAAACAATGGATTATTTCACTGCCGATTTCTCGTATTTTAATGACGGTTTCGACGTTCTTTACTGTCGATTTCAAAAAAATATATTGAAATGATATACACAAGAGGGTTAAAAACAGTTTTGGATAGGATTAAAGGAATACAATGATTGAAAATAACCAAGATCTATTTAGATTTGAACTGGGAATGTGAATAAGTATGCATTTTAAAAAGTAAAAGCGGAATTGTAATTGAGTAGGGTTTGGCTATTTGAAAGGCAGATGGGTTCAAAAGTGGTAATATTTTAAAGATTAAGGTTTGAAATGAATGACAAAGAATGACAAATACATAATTGTAATATATTAAAAATTAGTAGGTGTAAATCAAATTAATATAAGATAGAATGTAGAAAGTAAAAATATGTTAAACTCTTTGTTTCCATTATTAGAAATAACAAATTTTAAAAAAATTTAACGAAAATAATTTGGAGATTAAAATATTAAAAATAAGCCCTATTTTATTAATAAAACTGTTTGTATAATAAAAGGGTAATCATAAAATTTGCGTGGTGAAGTATATATGAAAATTTAAACCTATAAGAAGAATAAAAGATATAAAACTAAGGATGAGTACAAGTATGTGGTTAAAACTAATAGCAAGCAGAATTTATCTACAAATGTGAATAACTGGAGAAGAATATAAAGTCAAGTATATTGGAAAATTACATTTAACATTAGACATTAATTGAATTGGATTACGTCAAGCTGATCAATGATAAGGAAGAATTCTAGAGGAGGACCATCAGCTAAAAGGGCACGTTCCAGGAATTCAGCAGAGGCAGTAAAGGAAGTAGGTGTCTGCAGATTTGGTCTGTTGGCTGCATGCTGTGCGAAGGTTTGAGTTGCTGATTCTGGACAGTTGGATACGTCTTGTCTGTAAGAGAGGCCTTTTTGTTGCGAGAAGGTGCGTGAGAGGTTAGATTAATAGACAGAGAGAGGAGCAGGTTGGTTTGCATCCTGAACGTTGTGGAGACCAACAGAAAGGTAATTACTAGAAAAAGGCAATAAAAGACTATAAAAGTGAATTAGTTATCACAGAATTACTCACTGTGTTTATAATATTGTTGTGTACTAGTGAAACAAACTGGTATTTGTCATTTGAATTTCAAATGTTTTGACATTTGATTGACATAAGTTATTTTGACTTATGGGAATGATATTAAATAAATGAGAACATAAATTTTTAGAACTAAGCAATCTAGATAACGGAATCCACCCCTGATTTTCAGGAGCGATTAGAATAAGAATTGTTGATATTCAGAACATAAATAGACCATTTAAATTTGACAACAAGAAAAATATAATTCAAAGACATATTATTAATATTAATATACCTGAAGGTACATAGCAATTTAATGCCATAGCTGATGAAAGATGCACAAATAAATATTATTAAAAGATATGTATACAACTACAGAGAGAATTTTGAATACAAATTAAACTGAATTTATTTGTTGATCACACTTTTATATTATAAATAGTTTGGATAAATTTTATCTAGATTATGTTTTAAACTCGTTGACCTGTATGATAAATATACATATTTCAAATTATTATCACGCAAAATTGTTTATCTAATAAAAATGTTACCCTTATCATCAGCTTTAGATTTACACATAGTAAACTTTTTAATGGAAATTCACACAATCAACATATTTAAATATATCCAGGGCGTTCCATTTAAAACACCAAATATGTTTTCTCTTCTGTTTAATTTCAGAGCGGGTGTTCTGTTTTTTTGATCATCCAAAATGCTCATATCATATCTATAAACTATAAATCTTTTATTTATGCTCAATAGAAGAGTAAATCTACCGGACCTGAAGTTTAAATCAAACTGAACCGGCGCTTTCAGTACAGTACCGGCTGCGTTACTGTAGACACGTAGACATAATTGATATGGTAGAATGTCAAATGGTGGTTCGTAACGAATTAGAACGGAGATTAACATACATATTAGTTAAAGGATCTCATTCTTATCTTTCGAGGCTAAAAGATGATAGAATCGTGTCCTAGAAAGCGTATGCTGTTAGGAATAACGTTTTTAGGAGCGTACGTAAATAATACAGGTTCATGTCGCAGCCCTAACCCACCTTTTGCAGTCTAACCCTTTTTGTTTTGATCGTGGAATCACATTGGACAGAAAAAAATAATTCGAGAAAACGCATATTTCCTGTTGAACAAAATTCCACATGCTGGGAACGTGAAAAGTCTGAAGTGGTTCAAGAATGCCAGCCATGTACCGGTAAGTACAACTTCAACTTATGTTACGTAAATTACATATTTTAATTTCAGATTTTGAAATTGCAAGTAAAACAATAGGAGTTTGCATTCACACACATTACAAGGAAGTTCTTCGATGTGCAAGTGGGGAAATGGTAACTAGAAGTTGTGACAGAGTAGCGTACATAGAGGAACGTCTCTTCTGGAAGTTTGAAAGTTTTATGTTTTTTACAGCATTTGCTTCAACATTCTGTGTGTATATTAGGAAAAAAGTTTTAAATAAGCGTATGCTTCAAAGAGTGCAACGACAATTAGCAAATAGTGTTTAAGAAACCATGGCGGACGTCTACATTCATTCTTATTCTAAACAGAATGAAGAGGTGTTGGACATCAGTTTAGAAAGTTTAATCATATTTCATGTAGTTAAAATCTGTAAAAGTACAAACATTAAGGTGAATGTTGTATTACAAGAAAAACATGAAGTTGAGCCCCTTTTTCAAGTCAACCGCTCAAGTATTCCGCATGAAATCGTGTTAAGTAAAGCGGTTCCTGATATTGCCTATTACTGCAAATGGCCAATTGTAGTAAGGGGTAATGTTATCATAGCTGGTTTGGCATCAGTAGCACGCCAAATAATCAAAAGTAGCACTGAAGAAGAAGCTCTATGTTTATTAGGATTTCGTGAAGCCTGTTTAATGGCGTGCAATGAAAGCTCAATCTGGACAAAATTTTGCGAAGTGGACATAATTTCTACTATTAAAGATCTTTTCCAAAATCCAAAAAATTATGTGCAATCGGATGCACTACATTTGCCGGCAGATTTGTCCAGATTTGAAAGCCATATGGGGGAGCCTGTAAGGTTGCATAATATATACAAACTAGCAAGAATAAAAAACAATGACAAATTAATTAAAAGCAACGTTCCCATTAACGAATTAAATTTGGACCACAGATATGGAGAGGGGCCCGATATGACTTTGTCTGACCTACTGCTATTCCCATGTTATACTATTATATCCCAGATTTTCAATATTGATTATTTAACCACACGATTACCACTATCAACCTTATGGTACAAAAATCTTTGTCATGACTTGCAGGAAAGAAAAATTGATTTCAGTTTTTCTAATAACTTTGAAACGCCCCTAGCAAATGTAGATGTTTTTCTAGAAATAGTTACAAAGCAAAGCTTATATATAGCAGATCCGAAACGTTACAAACCACAGAACCGAATTTACACACGACAAAGTGATGTGGAAAGAGCTTTAGCAATGACTGCAGATTTATTGGAGGAAAAACCAAGCAACGAAAAGCCATTTGGTTATGATACTCATTTCTCATGGACAGAAATACCATTGGAAGCTAGTCCTCTTGGTGGGGCATTGCCAGAGACAAGGGCAAGTCGCAAATGCCAACAACTAGAAAATTTAGCCAAAGCTGTTGTTAAGATATCGAACAATCAGTGCCATACAATAGTAGATTTTTGTAGTGGCAGTGGACACCTGGGAATTTTAGTTGCTACTTTACTACCGAATTCTAAAGTAATTTTAGTAGAAAACAAGGAACGATCACTGCAGCGAGCCCATGAACGCATTATGATTATGGGCTTAACCAACGTCAGCCTTGTTCAGAGTAATTTGGATTATTTTGTTGCCGGATTTGATATTGGCATGGCACTCCATGCCTGTGGTGTGGCTACGGATCTCGTTATACAAACTTGTATAAAGAACAGGGCCCATTTTGTCTGCTGCCCATGTTGCTATGGGGGAATTCATGACTGTCACCATTTAACTTATCCAAGAAGCGAAGTTTTTAAAAATACTTCCTTGGATTATAAAAATTATTTAATTATTGGACATTCGGCTGATCAAACTCATGATAAGGACAATGTAAAAACTGCACAGGGATATACCTGCATGAATGTGATAGATACAGACAGGAAACTACAGGCTGAAGAGTGTGGGTATAGTGTACATTTAGGAAAGTTGTCGCCACAATCTTGTACACCAAAAAATAATTTATTAGTAGGAATATGCGGTTAAAAAGGCAATTAAGACTAATGTATTTTAAAAGCTGTATAATTAATAAAGTTAAGTTTTTTTATGTAACAAGAATGAATAAATTTTTTATATAGTTTGTGTTTGATTTATAACGATGTAGGTTGCATTAATTTGATTAAGAGCATTGGCAGTACATATTAACAAAGGGAAAAATAGAAGGTGGTTGAGCAGTTTATTTTTTTTATACTCTTATGACAACGAATAACAGGTTATGTCCCAAAAATTTTAGAATCAAGTTTTGCCATGAATTTGTAGTGACGTCGTTTTTTAAATCGGAAACAATGACCAAATTTTACTTAAACTTTGCTCATTCATAACTCCAGTGGCTCGAAAAATAGGTATCTCGACAATCCAAACAAAATTATTCCGACCTCTATAATCCGCACAGTTCGGACATGTTTTAACATACAAACAGGGCCGTCTCAAGCGGGGGTGCACGGCAGCTAAGTCTTGTGTACGCTGTTTCTGCTGAAATTTCAAGAAAGGTACAAAAAAATGTGTATAATACTTAATAAAAGGCGACTACTGGTTATTGTAATGTATAGTAGATTCTAGATTGTGAGATATAGGTAGTGTATTATGCTTAGATACTTTGTCTGGCGAACCCGGATGCGTTTGACTGACGAGAGTAAGTGAGGCAAACAAATCTGGACACGGTACACAAAGTCACTTATACTCCGAATAGCATATAATAGTTTATTTTCAAATGCCGGAATTAATATAAATAAATGTATATTTCAAAAATTACTATTATCGAGAATCGACGTTTATGTCAGTTCCCAACAATCAAAAAGGCCAATGTAAAATCGGAAAGCTAATCAAGTTTTGAAGTACTTTTACTCCGCTGGCATAAAAGTAACGCATTTACCTTCTGTCAAGTCACATAAGTTGTCACTTTTATGTTGTTTGAAAATAATAGTGTATTATGTCATTAGGAGTAAAGGTGATACTTTGTGTGGCGAGACTAGGATCAACTGTTGAAGAGAATGGGCAAATATGAAGAAAGATGAATATTGAGTAGTATACGATGAAACCAAAAGAGAAGTAAAATTCGTAAAAGCTCAATGAATAAGGAGGTTTGGACATGTACTAAGAATGGAACTCAAGAGAACGCCGAGACTTGCAACAGAGTTTAAACCAGAAACGACAAGGAAAAGGGGAAGACCGAATATAAGATGGAAAGATGATATAACACAAGAGCAGAAGAGCAGCGGCGCAGGAACTACTGTAATCATGGGGGGCAAAACATTTTTTTGAATGGTTTAACATGACTAGGTTTTATGTTCGACTGCTCCAAAAACACTTTATTATTTAGCGTCCATAAAGTGCCGCTTCAGTCCGCCTATCAATGTTCAATAGTTATTATGAAAATAAATGTAATTTTATTAAAATCAGGAAAGAAGATTGTATTAGGTTACTGAAAACTTTACAAATAATAGAAAGAAATTCATCTTTAATACCTTACAGTAATAGATCATTATTCTTGATATTAATAACGCAATTAACCTAGAAAAAGCGCACTTCGAAACTATCAAATGTTTGAATAGCAACTTGAATTTTCTGTGTGTAATATAAATAATATTGTAGATAAAATAATATCTTCTGCAGTGCAGTCGAACATAAAGTTTTGCATGCAGCTCGTACATAATCAAACCTTATTTGACTCGTACTCTTTACCGCTACGCTACGCTCGATCTGCATAAAATACTCCAAAAAAGTCCTACATTTATATACTTGATACATAAATAACTATAATAGTTACAATTAAGCTAAAATGCCTTTTTCTCGATTCTGTCTATCTCTCTGTCTGCTTGTTGGCGGTATAGCTCAACAACTATTTGTTGGAAGAAGGCGATATTTTGCATGCAGATTATATAGCTACCTGGAATAAAACCGAAAACATCTCAGAGTAATATACTTATACAAGGTGAGCACCTTAAAAAACTTAAATTTTGTTTAATATTGCTTTAACTGAGAAATGGATAAAAGGCATAATTTCTACATAGCTCAATCTTTATCATTGTCAAAAATGAGACCTAGCAGATACAAGGTAAACATCACCAGTGGGACAGAATAATATGGTGTCTTTCTAACGCAGGAGAAACTATAGGCTCGAAATATTGGCCTGGGGGCGCAAATTGATGTAATTCACATTTTTGCAAATGGATGTAACTCGTGCGAGAGAAGTTCAGTGTAAACCCCTTTACAGATTTTTTCATATGGAAATGCAATCTAGGGAAACCATTAAGAACAAACATTGTCACTGCATTGCATTGTGTTGCTACATAAACTTGTGGTTATTATATTTGCAATGAGGATAGGTTTTATGTTGACTGATTGACACTGCAGTTATTTTAAACTGTAGTTCTGGCTATTATATACTAAAATTGTTCTTAGTGCAGTACCTACCAACTAGTTAAAATAAAATTATAAACTCACATTTCAAGTAGCCAAAGCTACAATTTATAGTTATTAAGGTACCAAGGGGCATTATGAGTAAAATAAGAGCCCAAGATTGTTAGTGTACTAACCGAGGGCCTTTGGCCCGAGGTGTGTACAACAATCGCGGGCTCTTAGCTCATAATGCCTGTGGTGCCTTCAAGGTTTTATGTCCTACCAATTTTCTTACCTAATTCATATTCATATTCAATTCATATAATTACTATGATATGGTATTTAGTTAGCTGATCTAAGTTAGATTTGTGACATTAGATGAGCTGTCATTAATTTTCATTGTGACAGTGGTGCATAATTTTTGAAATAAAAGTTGTATCCATGGAAACAAATTCTGTTAATTTTTCATAATAACCCTAGTGTTCTTATGAAGAAAATAATTGCCCTGGAGCGTTATATTGTATCTAAGATACCTTAAAATAGAGTCATTAATTTCAATCACGGCCTTCTGGATTAGCGTGCCTGCCGGCTCTCCGCGGCCTGTTCATTTGCAAGCTTTTCGAGTGCTCCGCGTGGCGCTGTTACCGGGGGATTTGGCTCAGCGTTTAAACTGCAGATGGCGGAACTGTCGCGGCGGATTTAAGGTCACTAAATCACGTTAGCTACGCAGCGTAGCTAACGTGATTTAGTGACCTTAGGCGGATTCAACAAAATACTTTCAATTTTATCTTTTCGCGTGCACAGAATGCTTGATTTTTGCGCGCAAGCACAATTTACAAATGTTGACGTTTCTACGTACGCATTTTCGTTCATTGCAAATTTAGTTTGTTACTTCCTTCGAACATATAAGACTGGAACGAGCATACTTGTAATAACGTAATGTTAAACCGATGGTTCAAAGAACATCAACAGAGATGAAAATAGAATAGTTCGCAAGTATAAGAAGGATAAACTAAAACTCGAACTCATTGGTAATGCGCAATCGCGTACAGCTTTAATGGTTTCGGTAACGGGCTACTGGCCGATTTCAGCAGAACAGCTGACCGCAGATGACCGATTTTGTTGTTTTTGAATTAATTTGTGCTGTTGTGAATTTGGTTGTTGTGCTTTGAATAGTGGTTAACGAAAAGAATTAGTTGCAAGAATGTATTGCTATATTTGTAAACTACGAAACCCAGAAGTTATAAGTATAAGTTTATATCACATGTAAGTAGTTTGCGCCGCTTACGACGTCAAATTTACCGCCACTTGCGACGTTAAAATTTACCGTGCTCCTGCGCACAAGCTCTTACTTCCAATTGTATATCTGTCCTTGTCAATCTTCTTTGAACCACCTGCCATGCCGTATGCTCGTTCCAGTCTTATATGTTCGAAGGTTGCTTCTGTGAAAATCCATTTTGTAGTTTTTTCGTACAAAAATGTCGTAAAACTAACCTAATTTAACGTTTCAGTCACAGAACAATAATCTGACAGATAAAAGCTAAGTTTCAAACCGGCTGGCGTGGTTCTGAACTTCAATCCCCCGATATGCCGAGTCACAACTTTGTAATGCTATTTGTCGCAAATGAACAGGCCGCTAAGAGCCGTCAGGAACGCTAATCCAGAAGGCCGTGATTTCAATTAATGTACTGGTAGGACATAAAAATAATTAAATGTCAACCTGTCGACATGAAGCCTAACCTCACCACAAAAATAATAATAAATTTATGTACCAACATAATTCAAACTAGTGACAATGCTTGTTATCAATGATTTCCCTAGAATTTCCGCATTTGCATTACCATATGAAACAAAAATGGACTATTTCGAATTCTCCGCTGTCGACCTAAAAATAAAAACTTGTTTAACAAATTCTTCGTGTTTTTTTCTGCACCACCTACAATAGAACAACGAGTTTTAACATCTCGTATAGATTAATGTGAAAACCCTATGTACGCATTTTTAAAAACCGTATGAAATATATCAGGGGGCAAATTACACTATTTGCCCCTCCAATATATTCTATGAGGGGGCAATCGCCCCCCTTGCCTCCCCTGTTCCTGCGCCTCTGCTGAAGAGAATAAGTATCAATTGGAGACAAAATCTGTACGACAGGAAACAATGGAAAAAATTGTAGAGGAAACAAAGCGGCAACATATCGCCCAAATTCCCAACGGCATTCTTCAATTTAAAAATAAACTACCAATCAAACGATTATTTTAGTGACAATATTTCTAGGAGCTTTACTTCAGCGACATTTTTTTCTGTAACTCCCTTATTTTTTTATGAAAAATAACTTGAATTTGAGTTTTAGATAAGTTTTTTTGTTTGTAAAAATGTTGCTAGGATCGGTTACTACTACAATTCAAAGACTACTACCGGGTGGCCATAAATATCTGAGATCCCAGTAGCCATGGAATTAGCTACTTATAAATGTTGGGTTAGTATTACATTTCAATTACAATAAGTATAGGTACCTATGTAATGTAATAAAATGCAATAAGACGAAGGGAATGTGTCCCAGATTCTGCAGTTTAACCTACGACTCGATTATAAAAATCTCCTGTTCTAACTCCATTACTTATTGCAATCTGTAATAATTTTTGACAGATAGGAATTTTAGTTGTGATGTCATTAATGACATTTAGTTTAGTTGGATTCATCACTTGAATAAAGCGGTGTTGATTTCAAAGGTAATGTGATATCAGATATTTATGGCCACCCGGTAGTTTTGTGAATTTATAATTTTAGTGTTAGGAGTATTTTTATTGACCATTATAAATCATTTAAAAGTTAAATTGTCAAGACGAATAGGACAATTTTTGCTCTTCAGATTGTCTCGTTATTTTCGTCGCCACAGAAACTCGTATCTGAATCGTAAAAATTATTGTCGGCAATATTTTGACCTCTCGTCCTATTATTACTGAAAACGTTTTCTAGTACACAGTTTAAGAATTAAAATAAAAGAAGTTTACATCATTCCAACTTTTACCTATGGAAATATAAGGTAGTTTTCAGAAATCTGCAGATGCAACGTTTAGGGGCCACAGGGGGGAAAGCACAAGGGCGAGAGGCAGGAAGTTTTGGGAATGGTAATTTACGTTACAAGACCAGAATGTAGTGTTTTGCAGGTCGAGCCAAGTAGAAGCTTGGGGAGACCTGCAAAACACTTTCCAGTCGTGTATCGCACAATATTTTTTTTACGACATCCGAGTCAATACTTTCAAACTTGCGAATTCATTTTCAAAAACTCAAAAAGAATATGACATTAGTATATATTATTTGACTTATCCAAACAATAACACACACTTGATTCCATAGTAACGAAGGTATGAGGGACCGGCAAAAGCTTTTATTTCCTCTTGATTTGTTAAACGGCCATTACTGTCGTCTGAACTGACTCGGTAAATGAGTCTTTACAGGTCAGGTGCCTGTAAAGTGTTACTGTCGTCTGAACTGACCGGTAAATGAGCAGTGGCGGATTTGCAGTCCTAGCCGCTCTAGGCCCCAGGCCATGTGCCGCCCCTTTCTCAGCACCCATCATATAGACTAGATACATAATTAATGAATTTACTTTATTGCCCATTTTTAATTGATTTAGAAAATTGGTTAATGTTAACTAAAAGCTGCTAGTTTATAATATTTTCCGAGGTTTCAGGGATGATTGGACATTTAAATAAAACATTTAAAACGGTTTTAGGTTTTGTTTATTAATAAATGTTTTACAATGTGTTACAAAACTCGTCTGCACTTAAGTGCAGCAAAATCAGTTATTAAATCATCGCAATCCAATTTGCTTAAAAAATCAGCTTCTATGTTAAGCAGAGCAAGATAGTTTAACCTCTGCTCCGTCATTGTTGTGCGTAAATAGTTTTTAACTCTGCGCAAACAAGAAAACGATCTTTCTCCTGTACAGTTACTGGCGGGTGTACACACACACATACGAAGAGCAATATCCACGTTTAGGTAAATGGTTTGAAGACCTTCGGTTCGTAACCATTTCAGCAAACTGACTGCACTCTTTCGCTCCTCATTTTTTATGCTGCAGTGAGAACGAAAATAAAGACATTCTTCTATAAAATTTTCTTCTAAGTCAGTAGAATAAATCATTTGCAATGCCTTGGCGTTATCTTCGACTTCTGAGATGCTTAGATTCGTCAGGTTAGTAATAAAGTAAAATTTACTGTAGAGTAATTCATAAGCATCCTGGCGTCTTTTCAGTTCTTCTGACAATGTATCAATTACTACCAAAAAAGTATTTATTCTAAAATTTTCATGACCATTCTTTTGTTGCATCTCTTCACCTGTATTTGTCTCGCAAGGAAGCAGCTTGCGCTTTCGATTGCGTCGAAAATCTTTTTCATATTCCTGTACGAAGGACAGTTTTTTGGCTTTTTTTTCGAAATCATCGATATTCTCTCTTGTTTCGCCAAAATTATTTATACTTTGAATACGCAAAAATAGTGATTTAGGACGATTATAATCATAAGGTACGCGAGCCTTTAATATATTAAGATACTTTGCATTTGATTTATTTCTTGTTAATCTTGTTATCATCAGTGAGTTTTTTTGGCACGATTTGCCGCCCTTAATATCTGGCCGCCCTAGGCCCGCGCCTACTGGGCCTTAGGGCAAATCCGCCACTGTAAATGAGTCTTTACAGGCCAGATCCCTGTAAAATACTGCCATCGCGACTGTACAAGCACCTTGTTTTCTAATAGTCACATCCTTCATTAATCACTAATATAAATTTTGAGGAGAAAAGAAGAGAAAATAAAACGTTGTACGCGGCTCGCTTACAATTACCCTTTATTGGGGCACACCGGATTACAGGGCTCGCTCCTACGTCGCTCTCCCTGAAAATTAACTGGCTCGGCCATAAAGGCTAATTTACTAAGCTTGCCAGGGCCGTAACTAGGTATAGGCAGAGTAGGCCGCCGCCTACAGACGCAAGCGACCAGGGGCGCCAAAATGGCAGTGGGAAAAAAATATTTTTTTCATGCTAATGATACAAAAACAAATCAAGGAGTGGGCAATTTTACGGACAAATTAATTTGTAATATTAAAGACACCCTTACAAATCGATTTTCCGCCTTTGCCCCACGATGCTAGTTCGGGTGGCATTCGTAGCATGAAGATCTGCGCGCACCTCACACTAAAGCGCGAAACTTTAAATGCGGCATGCGCCGCAGGCTACAAATAGTTTATATATATATATGGAAATTATATATCGTTAGAATAATGTAAGACTATACATTGGCAACTGTATTTTAGCATTAATAAAGTTATCCATGCTAGTAACAATTGCGGTTTTGAAATTGCAATGAAATAATCCAGTTTCAGTTAATTTCTCTAGTCACTGTGTTGTTATTTTGTTTACTAACACCATGGTAACATTACGTAAATTCCCTATGTCTAATTTTGCATAATTCAGCCATGTACAGTTATTCTCACTGTATGTTTTGTTGTATTCATAATATAATATGCACACCCTTTATTAAAATCATTGTTTTATATTTTTATCTTTTTATCTAATTGTATTTATATTTTATTTTGTGTTAGACGCGTCTTTGCGTTATGTTAAAATTCAATTGCTGATGCTTTCAAAATGTATCAAAGTGGTGGACGCGACTCACCCATTACCACAATGCGGTGCTGGGGTGCAAACAGTGCAAGTGTAAGCCTTCCTTGGCCCATTGATGGTGGCAGGCAGTTAAAAAAGAAGAACAAATTAGTAATTTGTTCTTCTTTTTTAACTGCCTGCCAATGATAACAATAATTATACTGACCGGGGGTGGCCGTCCCCCTAGCACCTTCAACTTCAACTATTGTAAGTCTACTGATCTTTCACATAACAACACTTACCTTAAATCGGTAAATCCGCTCGGCTGCTACCCGCTGCAGAACAACTAGGCGGAGCAACATGTTTTCGCGGGGTCCCTAGGCGGAACAGCATGTCTTCACTCTCCTTAATTATCATGTAATCATCCATCACGACCAAGAACCTCTGGAATCTATTGTTTGCTGCAGTTTCCAAAAAAAGCTACCAACATGATA
>CALNHX010013263.1:0-18703 GCA_940337035.1 Agriotes lineatus
ATGCCTCCCCAGTAATACCATATTTTTCTTAATTTATGCAAAAGCCTTTCTCTGTCTACAGTTTCGAACGCCCTCTCAAGTCAAAAAAAACCACCACTGTTGACAAGCTTCTATCCTTACTCTCTTTCCAGTTACTTATTAAGAATTGCACTGCGTTTCACAACTATATTTGGACCTAAAACCCTGATTGCATTTCAGTAAGAATATTGTTTTCATTCACATATTGTATCAGTTGTTTATACACCACTTTTTCCAAAAGCTTTTCTAAGGCTGGTAGAATATTTACTGATCTAAAATCTTCACACTTATTAGAGTTTTTTACTTTCTTAAATCGGTATAATTATTGACACTTTTAGTTTATTTGGAATTTCACTGACTTCTATAGATGAATTAATTAAATTGAGTATAGGCCCCCTTTAATAACTCAAAATAATTCTTTATAAAAGCAATTGTAATGTCATCGAGACTACCTTATTAGGTATTTCAACACTATTCTTTTAATTCATTTTCCTCAATTAATTTAATGCGTTTAACGTACCTGAAGGGAAATTAATGTCAAATTTATCTCTACACTGCCGAATTGACACTATTACCTCTTCTATACTGTCTATAAAATAATTATTAAATTTTGTAGTCCTCTCTTTTAAATTATGCACTTCTGGTCGTGAAATATAACAGCAGAATATTCTGTATTATCCTTATCAGAAACTAGTTCTCTAAGGATTCTCCACATCTGCTTTGTATTGTATTTATTTCTATCTATTTTAGTTTCGTAATATATCATTTTTTCTTCTCTAATTATCCTTACCGCTTCGTTTCTTAATTTCTTAAATTCATTTAAATGTATTAGGTATGTTATTGGTAGCAATAAAACGTTTATGTCTTTATTTAGCTTTGTAATGCTTCTTTCACCCTATCATTGAACCATAATTATATCTATTGCCATTTTTAACTTATTTGAAAAAAAATTTTTGAATTGCTTAAGACTGATTACTAGTCCTGGGAATAAACTTTCTATAAACATAAGTTGGTACGGGTGGTTGCGATAAGACCAAATTTGTATAAAATGCAGAAGCAAAAACAGTTGTTAAGGATATTTCAATAAATGTTGTGCATTAGGTTATTGTATTACTGATTTAGTCGGTGTTTCTCAAAAGTTTGCACCAGGCCCTAATGTGGGAATTTTTTTCCGTAAGCAATTAATTTGTAGTACAATGTACTTTTACTAAAATCAGGATACGCCCATTTAATTTAATGACTATACTTATCAATCCACCCTGTATATTTTATTGTAATTTTTATATTATAAAATTCCCTTTCTGCTCCTATATGTGTTCTATACATCTGTAGTTTCGTGTTCTACATTTTTCAAAGCTCCTTCATTATTTGTTTCCCTTATTTTCCATGTGCTTATTCTCCATTCGCGACTTCTGTTTTATCGTTTTCGGTGTCAGTTGTTTTTGCCATGGTTGTCTTTTATCAGTTTTTTGAGATCTGTCTTTGTTACTAGGTTGTAGATCTCTCTTTTCTTTGTCCGACGTATACAGATTAGTTAATTTTAAAACGAAACCATTCTATTTAATATGTAAGAATAGTATGATAGAAAACAATATTAACTAATAAATGACAGGATTATTAAGTTCATATGGTAACAATTAATTTGCTCAAGTTTAAAGTAACCGCATTTCTTATTTTAGTAAATTTATCTTTGTTTTCTGCAGCTAAAACTAGTAACATCTCACTTCGGCTCATTATAAAAAGAAGTTCCGCGTGAAATACACTGATCTGTATAGCTGATCATCTATGTTCAGGTTATGATGTCCTATTCGAACTCCTTGCCCCTTACTTTCCTGATCCGCTATTTTTGTATGTTCGTTTGCACTTCTTTTAGCGTTAGTTCGTTTTCGATAACTATTTTGATGCCTTTCAATACTTTCTTGTTTTCCATGACCTCCATCTTTAGCTCAATTTTTTAACTTTTGTAAACAGCACCCTTCTTCGTTCTTTTTTGGTCCTAATTTGCATGCTTATGTTATTGTTATTTCCATTCTTATAGTAATGTTTGAGCACCATTACACATTTATTTTAGTTGATGTTCTACTACACAAACCTAATAACTATATTTAACTTTTTATTTTCTCTTCCTAGGTTTTTCCATTTACCTTCCAGCGTTGATAGTATTGGCTCTTTTAGTTTTTTTCCTCTTTTCTCCAATCTTCTGTTTGTTTTCTAACTTCTCTTCCAGATGGCTCAAATCTTCTTGATGGTTTTTAAAATCTTGCCCTTAAGTCCCCTCTTTATTGCTTTAATCAATTGGTTTAGCTCATTTTTCATTTTATGAAACAAATCTTGTATTTCTTCCACGTTTTCTGGATTTTTCTTCTCATCTTTGGGCTTTTCTTTTCTTCTTTGCTGTTCTCAAGATTGCCAGTTTTTTACTGGTGTTGTCGGTGTTTATCTAATTATCTCTTGTGTCTCCCACTGCTAAAAAAAACGAAGATTCCGGACGCTCTTTTTCTTTTTATGGCATTCTTTTGCTGATTGTACACTGTGAATTCTCTGTCCGAAATAACCTCTATTGGTTACGCTCATAGAAAATTTGTTTGCAATTCTGGATAAAATTACCGGTTGGGAAATGCGCATATTTTTCGTCCGACTTTCGCGCCAATCTTATAAGAGTTTTTCTGTTCGGGTGCCGCATGTGCCACTTCTGTTTGTACTCGTGTACCGCTGTCTTCGCCTCTGT
Source organism: Agriotes lineatus (assembly GCA_940337035.1). NCBI lineage: Eukaryota > Metazoa > Arthropoda > Insecta > Coleoptera > Elateridae > Agriotes > Agriotes lineatus. Next base: position 2,747 of record CALNHX010013263.1, read on the forward strand.
ATCCATCTATTGTCCTTTCGAATTAATTGTACAACAGCTGGTATCTACTGAAAATTCATACGAGTGATTGTTTAAATTATTTTCGTTATTGTTGCCCTGTTGCTACACATTGGTACAAGGTCCCCAGCCTGGAATAATTCAACATTGATATAAAATAATTTCATAAAGGAACTGCTGACAAACACATAGAAAAAAGTGAAATATAATGACCAGGATATCTAAAAATGTTAAAACATAAAGAGTATTGAGACAGGGACAACAATAATAATATTCAATTTAGTGCTAGAAAGCTAAAAGTCCAAGACTATTATCCTAGAAAGAGTACTTGCGGAATAATTTTTTAGACTATACGTAATTAGAAAATGAAGGTAAGACTGGTTAAAGCAAACAGAAATGCAGACTACAAAAATATGCATTAAGTTGGAAATTAGTGTCGCGTAAAATAGTTATACGACCCATAGCTACAAACGCATGTAGAAATGGACAATCAATGCAGCAGACCAAACATAGTAAAGAAGGGGAAAAGAAAAATACTGAGAACATTTTTGAAGGTCCAAATGAAAAAAAAAACTGGAGAAGACGGACAAATAAAGAGGTTCAGAGGATCTATGAGGAGGGAAGAGGCAGACCTAATAAATTTTATGAAAGCTCAAACGCCGAGGTGGGTGAGAGGCTAGGACACGGTTTGGGTCTGCCAGAAGGCAAACATTCAGTTAGACAGAAGAGTGCAAGAGACAAGAAGAAGAGACGACCGAGCGACATACTTATAGAAAGATAGGGGGATGGAGGACTTAGCGAGTAAAGCGATAGAAGATTGGGAAGATAAAATCACTGAGAAGAAATAATGAATGCAGAATGTAGTCGAGTAGGGTGAGTTTAATAACAATATAATTGTGAGTTTATAATAGCTCAAAATGAATGTTTACGTAATTTATTGTATTTAAAAAACTCGCGGATCGTTAAATACGTAATGGGGTTGAGTCAGCTGTTCAGGCGGTGTGATTAGCGATCATTCACAGACAGAACTTGTCTTGGGTGTCTACGCTTTCGGGGATACCTGTTAAGCATTTTTGCAAATTGCCTGGTAGCAAAGGAATAAGCACAAATAAACAACTGCGATAAGTTCTTACGTATATTTCAGAGCAATTTAATTTGATTGTTTTCGATCAAGTGGGTCAATTTGACAAATCAGATAACATTTGAAGTGAAAATTGCCCTAGGGTGATTGAAAATCATCATGGAAACTACCTAATTCAAATTCAGTAGTATCCTATGACAAAGTAAATAAGGAAGTGTCAAATGAATTTGTCAGAAAAATGGCTTCTCGCTACGGCAAAAATTATTAATTTATTTAAGAACTTATCTTCCCGAATTCACTTCGGCCAATGATAAATCCTTACAGCCGTATTCATAGTGCGTTCGCCAGCGGCTCGGCCGGCGAGTCGCCGGAGTTTCATTATGAATAGTATTTTGGCGGCACTGTACGTCTATGTCAAATTCGAGGTTAGCAGGTTAAATTTTGTGTCAATTTCTGTCAAAAAAACTGACGGAAAACTTAACCTGATAACCTCAAATTTGACATAGACGTACAGTGCCGCCAACATACTATTCATAACGAAACTCCGGGGACTCGCCGGAGAGCCGCTGGCGAACGACTATGAATACGGCTGTTATAATTTTGACAAATAATATCCCTCAAGTGCGTTACCTTTACGGGGATTGGACTCGGTGTTTAGTTTTTGTTTACAACATGGGCCGATTATACGTATCACAACTTTATATCCCACTCTCTGCAGTGGAATAAAGCGGAATCCGAATATTATATATAAACCGTTCAATAGTTATTTGCCAGATAGGAGGCCATGTTAGGGTGATGAATTTCACCCTGTAAATATGCTGTCAGTCATTAACAAAAGTTAGGTTATGCTCATTTTATATAAAATGATAATTTTATGTTAATGTACAAAACGTGGTTGCCAGATTTGGTTTTGGATTTTGTGCCACTTTTAGTATTGGTTAAGATAAATTTCATGAAAGACAAATTGCTGATTCTGAATACGTTTCATACTTTGTTGAGTAGGCATAATGGTATAATGAAAGTCGTTTTTTTATTGTAATTATAAATTGTATACAAAAATATTTAAATATTACAATTTATGTATTTTTTCAGTATAAATAAAGCTTTTACAAGCCACTTTAGGCCCATTGCATAACAATGTGTCTCCATTGTCCCTTATTGATGATTTTATTTCTCCAGTCTTCTATTCCTTTTCTTGATATGTCTTCCATTACTGCCTCCTTCCACCTATTCGTTGGTCGCTTCTTCTTCTAGTTTCTTGCGCTCTGCCTTCCAATACTATCTTAGTAGCTCTTCCATCTGGCATTCTCCATATATGCCCAAACCATCTTAACCTTCGAGCTTTAATGAAGTCTACTATATTTGGCTCTCCATACTTCTTTTGTACCTCTTTGTTTGTAAGTCTTCTCCAACCATCATCCGTCCGAGTCCCTCCAAATATTTTTCTCCGCATTTTTCTCTCCCACCTACTTATCGTATCTTGGTCTGCCACATTCATCGTCCATGTTTCACATGCGTACGTAGCTGTGGGTCGAATTACAGTCTTATAAGTCGTAGTTTTGCATTTCGCGAGATTTGTCTTTAGGACATTATACTATTTAACGCGCCCGGACATCTCGATGCTTTTATTAACCTTGATTTAATTCCTTGTGTGTAATTTAAGTTTTCAGAGATTAATGTTCCTAAGAAAGTAAACTCCTTAACTCGTTCTATTCTCAAATCTTAATATTACGCCATTATTATTGATTTCTTTTTTTTCCATTAGGTACTTCTTTGTTAAAGCTGCTGAATATTGTCCAGTGGAAGTTGAAGAATGGATTTTTTTTTAAATATGGCCACAGAAGAAAATCACAGCGAGTTAAGTTACAAGACCTCGGGGGCCACACTGTAGACATGTTTTGACTAATAACTCTGTTTTTGTAAAACTCTTTAAGTAAATTTATGCCCCATCTTATTGAAAGTACATAACCCGTTTGTAATTCATTGTCACGTAACTCTTCAAAAAACGGCGACAAAATTTCAGTATGATATGGTTGTGCATTTAGAAAACCTAAAATTTGAACTATTACAATAAAATTTAATCGTTTTACTGCACTCAATTACCTTAAAAAATATAGGACCTATAACTCTTCTTTTACTAATTGCAGCCCAAACCCCGATTTTTTGTGGGTGAAGCGGTTCTTCAACATACAAATTGGGATTCTCAGCGCTCCACATGCTCATACTTTGTGAATTAATATAGCCAGATAAATAGAAGTATGCCTCATCAGTAAAGAAAGTTTTCTCAAACGCATTATCGTTATTTCCTAAATTATTGATAAACCAGTTACAAAATTCCAATCTAACCGGAGGATCGTTTGGCAGCAGTTCCTGATACACTTGCAACCGGTAAGAAAAATAATGCAAATTGCTTCTTAATATCCTACGAGATGTTGAATATGAAACATTTAATTGCTGTCCTAAATGGCGAACAGATACGTGTGGTTGTTCTTGCACAATTTGTCTCGCATTGTTAACTACTTCTTCAGTGCGTATGTTGCAAATAGTATGTATCATTTTTAGGTCGTGGGCCAAAAGGTTTAATTTCAAAATTGTTCCGCCCCATAATATTTCTAATAGTTCTTTCAGATATCTAAAACAGTACAAAGCCGAAAATTAAAGCAACAATTAAGTTTTATGCATAAATACTTGCATCCCAAAAGTCACTAAGCCGAGCAAAGATTTCAGTTTCACTGAGGTCGGGCCTGTCAGCTTTATAATGCCTGTAAGTCTTTGTAATTTGTAGTTTTGTGTCACCTTTAATGACTTTTGGCATATTTACTTTAGTACTACAATTTGTTTGACAGATAGATATCCATGACGGCGATGTCCATACATATTATGCCTAGTGGCAAACAAAGTATGAAAGGACTGGCAACATTGCATGTTTAACCTCAAAATGTCAAATTAGACACTTTCGTGAGCCTCCTGTACATAACAGCTGCTTCTGACAAAGTGTCAGAAAGAGTTTCTAGGGAGTTTTAGTTTTATTAAACATAAAAACAAAATTCCATGTCTACCTACTTGGCAAATAACTATTGAACGGTTCATATACACAGTGCGCTTACTGCTATGACATCGCTCTTGTATACGGGCAGAATTACTGTTCTACAAGCGTAGCCTACAAGCCCGTATTTAAGAAATTTTTGAAATATTTAAGATTAATACCCAGTAATACTGATCGTTGCAATAATGAATGGAAGGGCATTTTACTAAATTATTGTACTAGACAATGGATATTATTTTATAGACGTACGCCTTAATGCAATTTGCATATTTAATACAGAATATGACATACTTGTATATTTCTGTAAAAACAATCATGTACCATGGCACCTAACGGTCCAAATTCCACTAAACTTTACGGGTGCTCTTCTTTTACCGCTATTACTTCGCTGCTCCTCGAGTTATTTCTAAGCAACGCACTTTCGGTTATTTGTCATAATTAGTGCTGGTAATTATTACTCCCTTTAGTAAATTATAGCTGAAAACATTTAAACGGGGCTATTGCATAGGTATCTACTGAAAATCTTCTGTTTCATGTTTTACGGGTAAGGAACAGGCTACGTGGCAATTTCCTAAATAGTGACTTCAGGGCGTTGACATCTAACTTCCCGATAATTATACGAGAGATTTTTCTTACTACGAACACGGCAGAGGATATGTCGAATTTACAAATGCCGAGAATTTTACTTTGACAGTTCGCGTATTTTGTCAGTAGATAATATCTGCTGTCATTTCTATCTTAAAATCGATAACTACGAAGCAACGGATCAGTGCAAATTGTAAAATGGTATTATCAGGGTCCAAGGGTCCGGGAAATTCAAAATTCTTTCACAACATTTGAAAATAGGCGTTCTTTATCGTTATCAACGTTACATGGAGTTATTTCAAATTTTGGAAACTTTAATGTGTTTCTCCCCGAAAGCACAAAAGAGGTTTGTATTACCGCTAATGACTATCCAGACTATTTATTTAAATAAATTGCAGAACTAGTAGATTTAGCTGCGATATTCATCCCGTTGGCCATTTCAGAAGTATAGAATTTTGTGAAACTGTGACAGATATGCCTAAAACTTCCCCTGAAAAGTCGTTTTCACTACAACCAACGATTTGAAGAACTGCGTTTAAAAATTTAAAGGGTTGTTCAGAGTACTAGCACTAATACGTTTCTATGATCACTTAGGATATTGTTTAGCGCAAGAAGGCAGGCTCTTTGAACAAGAGCTAATTTAAACTTCTTGAATTTTGTTGTTTGAAATAAAAATAGTTTTATTTTTGTTTGCATCTTTTTTTTTACTGAGTTAGTTTGTTCGGAAGAAATTGTTTCTTTCTTCAGAATGCGTTTTATTTTAAGAACTACTTTTTTTACTGTACTGTTAATCTCTAAAAATCCTGTTTTTCAATTCTGAATTTATCACCTGAATTAATCACAGAATAACAGTACCTCATACATTCTATCTGTAATATAATAATTAATTTAAAAAAAATACACTAGGCGTCTGCGTTGAACAATTACTTAAACAATCAACGCAGACCACCCGTATATTAATATCAGAGTACCTTAGACCGACTGTCCATCGGTCTTGGCTTATTTTTAGGCAATCGTAAATTTGCCTTGATTTACTCGTGTTCGCAGTTCATGAATTTTCACTGTACAGTCGCGGAATTAAAAATCCGGACATTTAAATTGATTCAGTGTATATCTTACTTTACTTTACTTATCACGTTACCTGGTGAAATTAGTCAAAGTCAAAATTATTACTCGTATATGACAGCATGCCTCATTGTTTACTGTCAATTGCTAACCTAGAAACGCAAAGCCCAATTTACATTACCCAAAAATTGCAAAAATCTTCTATAAGACTCGTCCGGATTTTTAATTCCGCGACTGTACATACGAGTATGTACACCGACATACGCCGGCTGAAATGTTTAGCGACAAAGATCCTGAAGCTGCATTTATTTAAATATTTAACTAAGAAGGATCCTGAGGTGGTTCTTAATAAAGCTATAATCTAGCTTTCGAAGTAAAAGGTCCACTTTCCGGTCATCCAGCGCACTTTTTCTCTACGCACTGTCTCACATGCAGTTAACAAATCAAGTCGACTTTTAGCAACCTGCAGTGCTCTGGAACTTGATGATAGCGTCCGTTGCTGGGAGGCGTTTCCCCCAACACTTAGGCAGAAGGATGGGGTTGACTTCCTTCACTTTGAATTCGAAAGATGGCTGAGTGACGATAAGGTAGCTAATACGTATTCGTCATGCGGCACCAAAGGATACGGCATACAAGAATAGTCCCAAAACCCACTTCGGTGAACGGAGGTTGTCGCAACACATATACGACAAGAGAAACACAACACTTTAGTGTTTCAACTACCTAAAGGAATAACGTCAAATCCGGTGATTCACTATAACCCAGATGACACTAGTGAACAAGTGACAAGAATTTCTCTCGAGTATAGAACTATTCGTGGGTACAACATGTCCCCTTTTTTTGAGCGTCCGCAACCTTAAGCAGTGTTGCCAGCTCCTAAGTAAAAAATATAGTACTAACAGCTCAAAACTATCATATTCTTGTCCAAACTATCGTACAACAAAACTACAGCAGTAGTTATTGACATTGAATTTATATATTCAAAATAGAATAAAAGTTTGCCTATTTTGGTTAATTGAAACATTGAAGACCAGTAGACATAATTGGAGTATATGCACCCACAAACGATGCAACACAAGACATAAAAGATGAATTTATGGAACAACTAACTGCAGTATTGAGTAGAATAAATCATCGAAAAGAAATATTCTTAATGGGAGACCTCAATGGCAGGGTAGGAGTAAAAATTGACGATCCTATTGTGGGAAGATACGGAGAAAACATTATAAACGACAATGGTAACAGGATAATAGAGCTATGTGACCAATTCTCTCTCAAAATAACAAATGGTTTCTTCAAACACAAACAAATACACCAGGTATCTTGGACATAATCGACTAGACAATTACATTGGATTATAGATTATATCATAGTTTGACAAAAATGTAATATTAAAGTAGAGGATGTCAGGGCACAAAGAGGAGCAGAATGTGGATCTGGCCACTTTTTGATAAGAGCTAAAATATACTTCCAGTATTATACAAACAACGGTACGCCCAAAAAAAAAGATATGCAAGTAAAAACATCATCGCCAAAATTTAATATCGATAAATTATGTGATGAGTCAATAAAATTTCTGTATAAATTGAGACTAGCGCACTATCTAAGCGAATACGCAAACGACAATGCCGAATCTATGTATAATAACTTAAAGGAGCAGATATTTAAAGCTGCAAGAGAAGCCCTAGGAGAAAGGAAAAAAGGACACAGCCAAATAACAAGAGATCGGCAGATAACTGGTGGAATACAGAAATAAAAGAACTAGTAGAAGTGAAGAAAACCCTATATGGAAAATGGCTAACAACTAAAGACCCTGAAGACAGAAAACAGTACTTTAGAAGTAATAGAGAAGTATCAAGGCTCAAGAATTTAATGTGGCAGGACAAATGCGCTGATATAGAACGACTAATGGGAAGCAGCAGCTCAAATGAAGCTTGGAAAACGATTAGAGCACTAAAGACCAATGAAAATAGTAGAATGCAACCGATTAGCATCGATAGGTGAAAACATATTATGAGGAGCTGCTTTTGGAAAACAGAGAAGAATATAAAAATATCCCTCAAAGCAATATCAATGTCAATGACGAGGAATATAGAGAAATAACAGTACAGGAAATAAGCAAAGCCCTACAAGGTATGAAAAGTAAAAGATTTTCTGGCCCTGAAGGCTGTCCTGTTGAACTCTTAAAACATGGCCCCGATATAACATTAGAAATAATGAGAACCGTATTTAATAGGTGCCTACAAGGGGAAGAAACCCCAAAAGAATGGAGGACAGCATATATAACATCTATATGTAAAAAAAGGCAAGAAATCAGAATGTGGAAATTACAGGGGAATCAGCGTAACATGTACCATAGGACGGCTGTATGGGCGCATCATCAAATCAAGAATAGAAGATCAAATAGAAGATCATGAAGAACAAAGTGGGTTCAGAGCAGGTAGTTCCTGTACAGATAACTGTTTAGCGCAGTTAACAGAAAAAACAATTGTACACAATAGGCAACTGCATCTAGTCTTTATAGATGTGAGAAAAGCATATGGCAGCGTCCCCATCAGTAAACTGTTCCAAGTACTAGAAAGTAGCGGGATTAGTACAATATATATCAGAGCAATCAAGCATTTTTACAAAGACAATGTAAGTAGGGTAAAATAGAATAACTACCTGTCCGATGAATTTTACTATTCCAAGGGATTACGACAAGGATGTCCCATGTCGCCAACATTATTCAAGATATATCTTGCTAAAACCTTACAACAGTGGACACAAAAATGTCATGGCATGGGTGTACCAATTGGAGAACATAACTTATTTACTCTATTGTTTGTCAACGACCAAGTTATTATAGAAGGCGATGAAGAAGATGCCGAATACATGCTACGTAAACTGATCGGGGAGTATAAAACATGGGGACTAGAAATAAACATAGACGAAACGAAACATATGACAGTAGGAGGACCTGGCCGAGATATACAGACAGAACAAGGGATCGTACGCCATTGTACAGAATATAAATATTTGGCAGTTACAATTACTTACCAAGAAATCAGGGATAAAGAAATACAACAAAAAATTGCACAAGGAAAAAGGACCATCCAGACGTTAAACCCAGTCCTGTGGAGCTCTCAGATAACAAAAACCACAAAAAATGCAATATTTAAAACTGTAACGGAAAGTGTTGCAACCATATATTTAATAACTACTATGGTGAGCTGTTCGCAAGCGCGGCGGCGTCGTCCGCGCGGTGTGGGAAGTGAACCACCCAGTCAAGTTTAAAATTCGCTTCTAAAGGCGGAGTTTGAATTCTCAGGCATGCGTACTAGACGCGTTATACTCAGAGTGAGATTATGTCGGCGCCGTAATGTTTTCGGCAGTTTCCAGGCCCTGCTAGCAATATATGTATAATACATATATGATTGCAACATATGTTCTGAAGTCTGGGTGATAAATAAAAGAGAAGAACAGAAAATGAAGGCTATGGAAATGGATTTCTAGAGGCGAAGCTGCAAGGTATCCAAAATAGAAAGAATACCAAACGACGTAATACGAGAACGCATGAGTATTGAACAGACGATTGTAGGCACCGTGGAAGAGAAGCATAGTTAATGTGGTATCTACATTTAAGAAAAATGGGAGATGCACGATGGCCAAAGCGGATATATAATTGGACTCTTTGGCAGAAACGGAAAAGAGGGCGACCACGGACCAGATGGAAAGACAAGATAGAGATATATATGAAACATTTTACACAAAATGTCACACATCACGGAAGATCTCAAACATTGACAGCGCTGTATGGAGTGAGGGGACGTTTTTAATACACACAGTATAGATACACACTTCCAAGGAATGAGCTGAGTAGAATGCGAAGACATCTTTGACTACACATGTCGTAAAAAGACATGCTTTCCACATTGAGTCATTGTTTCCATCAATAAATTTAGTTTATATTCAAGTTTTGAGATCGTCTTTTTAGTGAATGTCGAAACTATCGTACATTTTTAGAACATAGTAGACGAGGTATTGTACATCGTACTGAGGTTCGCATTATCGTAGGCCCCCATAACTATCGTACGGGTTGGCAACACTGACCTTAAGCCCCAAAACCAGTGTTGCCAACTCTTCCCAAGTTGTATTCGCTAAATTGGTAGGTACTAAAAGTCTCCATTTTCAGATCAAAAGTCGCCAAATACGAAATACGCGTATTAGAAAATCAAGCATTTATTTTTTCCACAGAATAAAGAAATACGTAAACTACTTATGAATATAAAAATAAAAACTTACCTATTTATTTAAGGAAAAACAATTTAACGTTCTAATTCTTTGTATCAAGTGATTACAATTGACAATGACTAATTGTGCAATGTGCAAACGTTGCAAAGAGTAAAGATAAAGCTTCTTCAGTTTTTAATTTCAAATCTCCGGCGTCATGAGCGCAAATATGACCGTCTGGTCACGTACGAAATACAAATAAATGTCAGGTAAACATAATATAATTTCAGGCGTTAATCATATCAGTATAACAAATTTGCAAATAATATTTTGAAATTCTTTAGTATATGAAAATTGTTGAGGATAAATGTCTGTGTACCTAGCTTTAGAAATATTGAAATTAATAAATTTTTACATATTTTTTTTAAATTACAAATAATATTCTAGAATTTCAAACGAAAATATATCAAAAACCCTAGAAAAGTTGCTAATCGCAAATTCCTATTTTTTTAGCTAAACCACTTGTTAAATACCCTAGATTTAGCGACTTTTCGTCGTTGTTGGCAACACTGCCCAAAACTGCAGTCGTGTTGTCCCCACTTAAGTGAGACGGCCCGGGCAGACGTAAACTTCACCTCAAATGGGTGTGAAAGACGAATTACTTAGCGGCTGTTCCACAAATTTGAAATATTGTGACAAGCTTTTGTATATGAAAATATTTTATAGTAATTAGGTACTTCAAGTTTTTGACCTGATAATCGTATACTTATAACGTAACTATTTATTGCAAGTGTAACTGTGCTGTTGAATAACCTCTATAATGTGGTTTCATTCAAATTTTGAATTTTCGTTCTTATTGTGTTACTTTATAGTATACGTATGTAATATTATATTTTAATTGTTCTTAAAAAATTAGTTTCATCAGAATGGATATAAAGTTGTACACCATAGAGTAGAGACTGGATCTTACAATAACACAATTTTCCAGTACATTAATGCAGTTTACTATTACCACAACAGAACTGCGCGAGCTTTCAATTTAACTCTCTCCAAAAATGAATTTCAAGGATATGAAGGTAAAATATTAACTAACTTATGTTGAATCTTGTCTTAGTATAGGTACAAATATATTTATTTGTCGATTTCTTAATATCCATGTTTCTAAGTTTTAATTTTTTATTATATTTTTCTATAGGTGCACCTACAGGAATAGGTACAAATTCTTGAGCAATGAGTATCGATATTTTCCAATTACTGTTCAGTTTGACCTTTGTAATGCTATAAAGCAGGATATACTAGATATGGCAGCAATGGTACGTTATTGTAATTCGCCACCCGGCTGTTTTTTTGAAAAAGTGAGCAAAACTACATAATATGATAACATTTTCTGCTAATTTAGCTTCTTTAAGGGTAAAACGTACAGTTTTAGCAACTGGATGCCAGATGAAACCACATATCCTCCTAACATTCCTGCTGGTGATTACAAACTTGAAATAACTCTAATGATTAATGGGGATACGAAGGGAGCCATACTTTACTGGTATGGATCTGTAGTATCCTTGATGCTGCGGTATTAAATCTTTTATAAATGCTTATCTTTTGCGATAAAGTATTGTTGTTAAAATAAAGCTTGCTTTTACTGATTGCTTTTTTTCATTAGTTCCCTCCTCTAAACGATGAAGAAAGTATTCTAATTGCAAAAAAATATTTCTTCAGTTTTTCACGTTTCAAGGTCTCTAGATGATAAAAAACAGCTTGTCTCAATTCCATTTGTCTACCTGTTGCAAGTATAACTCAAAAACTATTTATTGGAGGAAGACGATATTTAACATGTCAATTATATGCCTTCTTGGCATGAAACTGTGAAAATTTTGGTAAAATACGTACAGGTTAAGCACCTTAAAATAATAAAATTCTGCCTGTTTTTGTTTTAACTCCAGAACTACTATTTAAATGAAAGTAATAAACCTTGTTCATGGGGTTGGCAAAAAGGGCCTATAAAGGCCTACTTGCTAGACTCGCTAGTCTCCCCAAAAATAACACTAACTAACTAACTAATATTTTGCACATAGCTCAGGATTTTACCCTTGACCCTAAATGCTGTAATAGAGAAAAAAAACGACAATAAATCTGTTGTACTTAAAACAGCCACTGATGCAAAGGGTCCTCGGTGGCCAAGTGCAGCAAATGGGCGGTTTACTTGTGCGTTACCATCAATGCTTAAAATTGCATTCGCAAGATCGGTCGTTGAAGTTTGAATCCCATCTCCGATTACTCTCCAATGCAATACACAGTCAAAAATTAGCGTGTTCAGTCAATCAGATACATGATTGAAGCAGCACAAACTGTGTGTGCTAGCAAAATTCATTTAAGAAGCAGTTAGGTCCTTGGTAACAAACAAGGTACTTACCTAATATTATATTAATTGATATAGTAAGTAAAGTAGTTTTCATATTTCTAATAGGTACTTATTCATGCTTTACAATTTGATATAACTGATCTCAGTGTTTTAATTCTAAGTAGTTAATAAATAGTTTCATTACGCTTTCCCTAAAATATGTTTTCTATTCTTACAGCTTGTATGCAATACGCTCGGTTCTTAGGCGGCCAAACTGGGTTAGATTCCCAGTCACTACACAGAGATTTTCACATAGCGTATGCTCTCCGGTTACCATGCTAACACCATAGTAGTTGTTAACCTCTAAGAAAGGAGCTCTTCTCAAATTTCGACAAGCAAGACTAGTAACCTACCTGGCTTATGAGCAAAGAGGACTCATAGAACCACAACTTTGCGGAATTAAACAGGCCACTAGCCTAATGAAGATGAAAAAAAAGCCTTAGGCCCTATTGATAAATGTAACTGCCCTTCCTAAAATATCATTTTGGTTAAGCCTGTGTAAATACTACCCTTGGATTGTTACAACTTTATTCCACTCCTTGAAACAGTTTTCATACTCAATTTTTGAAATAATTTTTAGTTATTTTATTATGTTCTGCTTAATCAACACCACATCCCCAAATCTCAGTACCTACCTCATGCCAGTAAGTATCAAGGTCCACCAAATAGCTCCAGAGTGATGTGGTCAGTGGCGGTGATATGCATAAGCGGGCATAAGCGTTGCTTAGGGGCCCGGGCCCTTAGTGGGGCCCGATAAGTTCTGTATTCGCTTATTAATTATCTCGATATCTTCTACTTTATTTGGGTATAGATTGATAGCATTGCAACCTCAGTCTCCACTCTCAGTTATTAGTGATCAGTAGAGAGCGGATTTCTAGCTTTTATGCTTTTTGTAGAAACTAGAAAATTGGAATTATTTGACATATTTTTTTATGCTTTTTTGGTTTATTTTGTGGTTTTACGCATATTTAATTTAATATGCATATTTAACGATTTTTTCCTTTTTCAAAGTATACTGTTTTAAATATTACAAAAGTTGTACTCAATTAACATATTTTTACCGTTTTATGGGTATTTAAAATAGCTTGCATGTTTAATGCTGTTTTTGTAATTGTATCGTATCCCTTATCAATTGTGCAAAACCTATAATATACCGGGTGACTATAAATGATTGAAATTTTTTTTCTTAGGTTGGCACTGTTTATGTTGGTGGCACTGTAAGTCTATGTCAAATTCAATGTTTGCAGGTTAGGTTTTGCGTCATTCTATGTCAAAACTGACGCAAAACCTAACCTGCTAACCTCGCATTTGACATAGACTTACAGTTCCACCAACATAAACAGTGCCAACCTAATAAAAAAAATTTCAATCATTTATAGTCACTCGGTATATATAAAGTACATTTTTGCACTTGCGGGACTAAAGTTGGCACTTTAGTCACTTATTTCAGGGACTAAAGTAGCTCATTTAATCTCTAGAGACAGAAGTAATTACTTTAGCCCCTAGGGACTAAAGTAAAAATGTTACCGTATCTATGGTAAATTTATGTACGCAGCATTCTTAATAAAATTTGTATAGTCAAATTTATACCCATTCGGAGTCACGTGATAATCTAGTAATTTTACGTATGTCGATTCTTAAAAATGCAATTTTAGGGAAATAAATGACATTCCGTTTTGTAGGTTATCCTGACATATGTCAATTTCTAAAACAAGGTTGCTACGGGTTTATTCTCTTATATGAAATCAAACTGAATTTACAGGTTAAAGAAAACATAACATGTCGTAAAATGTAAATATAATAAAGATATGTCAGCTGCTACATTAAAAACCTGCTGCGTATAGCAAATTTTAAGTCAATTTCTGTGCATGCATATTCTGTTATAGAACATTGCCATTTGAAGCCTATTTCCTTGCACAATCTATTTAGGGAAGAAACTGAATGTGAAAAATCTCCAGATTCTTCAACCAAGCATTTTTTAGATTTTTTATGGTTACAAATTCTTTAGCTACATACATTTTATATACAGTGTCTTGACTGCTTCGTCGACTTCCGTTTTTGCATTCTTCACTTTCTGGCTCATATTTTCGGTAAATTGTGCTCTCCGAGATATTTAACGCAAGAGAAGCACGGCGAACAGCGTTGGAGGGTGAAACTGTTGATTTACTATTATTAATATTGTACTCTTCATAAAAAAAAACGCATAATATTCAAATTAATTGTTGTGACTGCTCGTTATACCGCATGTCCGATGGTTTCTTTTAATTTCCAGTTTTCGGCTCAACAATTTTAGGTTTTATTACCCTTATCTCAATAACTTACACGAAAAATATAATCTGACAGATTAGAAACGTGAAATTTTTCAAATTAATTTTATGAATCGACATGCCTTTTTTTCAAATTTCTTCCATTTCATCTATTTTACTAAAGATGAACAGAGACAGACAAAAGTCACGTGACTCCGAATGGGTATAATTTTGACTATATTTAAAATTAATCAGTTGGCAGTACTGAAGTGCATTGTCAGTCTATGTCAAATTCGACGTTAGTAGGTTAGGTTTTGTTTGTCATTTGACACACACTGACGCAGAACTTAACCTGCAAATCTCGAATTTGACATAGACTGACAATTCACTTCAGCACTGGCAACTGATTCAGGCTATCCAGGGCCTGCTGCAATTCAGTTTTTAAAAAATCACTGTGTACACAACATTCTTAATAAAATTCGTATTTGTCAGTTTCCAAATTGACAGATTTAAAATTTTTCAAATATAATGTTCCCAAAAGTGCAAAAAATAGCGTATACCACACGGGACTAAAGTGCCTAAATCCCTTGAGTGATTATTTCCCTCAGGCCCTACGGGCCCTCAGGAAATAGTATTCACTCGCGGGATTTAATGATGCACTTTAGTCCCTCATGATATAATATACTATTTTTTTCTATAATAATTTTCAAGGTCAACTTTCTAGGGGATAAGTTGCATTCCTGCAGGGTCCCTAGTTTTAATAATGTTGGTACATAGATTTTTAGTTCTTTTCTTCCACTAAAAAATTATTGTCATTTTGACAGATATGTCATAATTTAATATCGCTTGCTTTATTTTTGCATTTAAAATATTTCTTGGTTTTCTTTTTTTATCCGATTTTATTGATGATGATGATGATTCCATGTTAAAAAAAGAAATTTGTCAAGAGTTCAAGTTAAGAAACTTTGACATTCAAAATTGACACATAACCATAATTTTGAAAAAGTTCTACCAACACGAGGTATAAAAATTTCCCAGCGTTTTAATCACATATCTACCAACATTGTAACACTTTGACAGTTATAGAAAAAAAAGTACTTTATGCCCGTGATTCATCTGCCATGAATCAGGCCGTCGAAACAAATAACAAAGACTGTAATTGCAACATTGCGACTTGTCACATTAAAATAAAAAATGCTAATGCAACAGTTTTACTGCAACTGTCGATGAGTACGTATAGTTCTCCTATGAAAATAGTGAAATAAATATTTTGATAGTTAGCTATGAAATTTTAGGAGGCATGTGTATTATTAAATCAGAAAACCAA
>CALNHX010013264.1:0-18694 GCA_940337035.1 Agriotes lineatus
ATTGCAAATTTAGTTTGTTGCTTCTGTGAAAATCCATTTTGTATTTTTTTCGTACAAAAATGTAAAACTAACCTAATTTAACGTTTTAGTCACCGAAGAATAATCAGACAGATAAAAGCTAAGTTTCAAACCGGCTGGAGTGGTTCTGAACTTCAATCCCCGGATATGCCGAGTCACAACTTTGTAATGCTATTTGTCGCAAATGAACAGGCCGCTGAGAGCCGGTAGGCACGCTGATCTAGAAGGCCGTAATCGAAACAATAAAACAATTCAGCAGGCCGTGTTTCACATAGAGAGATCAGAAAGAAACAAAAATAGGGACCGGCAAAAGCTTTTATTCGCAACCATATATGTAATGTTAACATTCCTGACCTCATTTGAATGGGGGAAGTCGTACATTTCAGCCCGCTACTTCCCGCACTCACTTCCCGCTCAAGTGGGGGAAGTGAGTGCGGGAAGTACCTTCCCGACCGCTGAGTAGGTAGGGACACTGGGAATCTCGTTCATCCATTCATGCGCGTCACAACCTGTCGTATCATAAGATAATAATTTTTCCAATTATTGTTTAGAATAACGTGGTTGCGAATAAAATAGTATACAAACCTCGACAGGAAGTTTCCTTAGTCTCGAGATAATAGCTGATTTCGACGCTTCGCGTCTCAATCAGCTAACTAATCTCTCGACAGTAATGAAACACTTCCCATCTCGGGCTGTAATATACTATTACCGGTCCCTGATGCCCGTTTTCCGATCTTTACCGGCAAAACGTTACTTTCTGGCGAAAAAATTCTCCAGAAAGTGTATATTTTCTGGTCGGTCGTGCAAAAAACTATTTGAACGACTCTATTACTATTTTTTTCAATACGTTGCCATTGTTAATTTATGATTTTAAATAGCAAATATTAAGCAAGATCTTGTTGTAACGAATACTGAATGTTAGGAAATTACAGCTGCATCGTCCGTGAATAGCGCTACTGTAGTTGGCTTGAGACTGGGTATGTCCTGTATGTATATTTGGCACGGTAGAGATGACGCTATTTATGCGTACTAAAATTTCCATTATTCTAAAAAATTTAAAATAATGGCAACTAGTTTCTGAGGGTTATCACTGCGTAGCAATATATATTTAGGGCCGCTATATAAATCTTATCAAAGACTTTCGTAACATCCAGAAAGGCACAATTCGTTGAAAACCCTTAACCACGTATATCTTTAACAACTGCTAAATACGTATTCGACAGCTAAGCTGTCATCTTTAATAGCTTTAAAGAGAAAATATAGCTTGAAGAACCCGACAGAGTTGGCCAAAACACCAGTGAACGTCAGCACTCCTGGTAAAAAGGTAAAGCTTCAAGGTAATTTCAATTCCCCCAGCTGGAGGCGGGCTGCTATAGGGACATTTCGTTCCTCTTCAGCCAAGAACGGAAATTTTAGGATGGGCGATAGGAAGGAGGGGTGTAGAATGAAAGAGAGGCCAGGAAAGGTAGAAAATTTCTGCCCCGGCGTTCGCCCCAGAGAAGGCACCCTGTCGACTCCGGAAAACCACCCATAGACCTGAATCAGAGCAGACGGCCAAGGAAATCGAACACACTACCTCCAGAATGCTAAGTAGGCGTGCTAACCACTAACCTACAGAATTCCATAGCACTCATGAACAATCCAACGTTATTTATACTATCTGGCCCGGAGAGTGTGCACTATGCGACCAATCAGGTTTCAACTTCAACAACCAGTAAAGGGTGGGGAATGATGTGACGCTAACTCCTGTATCAATTTTATTAAACATTAGATATTTATTTAAATTTATGCATCGTATTATCAAGCATTACATCTAGCCGGAGTTTGGTGTTCCGGTAACGCGAAGACTCTCTCGATGCGCAACGTAGCGTCGCTTCCCTTTCCAGAGGAAGCTAGCACAAGTACACCGATAACGCAGTCAAAAAGAGTATAAGAATCTCCGCGACCAATTAACGACACTTGAGAGTCCTCCAATCTGGCAAGCTGAACTGTCTAACGGAGTAGACCACCAACCTCACAAGTCTTCGCTTCATGAGAAATGGCAAGCTGAACTGTCAACCCTGAAGCTAAAATTCGATTTTACCTTGGTTGCTGAACTTTCTTGGGAAATCGAATGCTTGAAACTAAAACCCTAGCTTGGTTGTTAAACTGCTTTGCCGGGTTAACTACTTAAAGCAATTCCCGACCATGTAATCCCTAAGCGCAAATACCGGCACCTAGAAACATTTCATTGAGATGGTTTAACCCGCACGTTAAATTCTATTAACCTAACTTTAATAATTCACGTAAGAACCTGCAGATGGTGGAACACCCGCTCAAAGGCCCATGCTACCGCTACAGCAGCAGGTGAAATCATGCGCAACATATCAGCACCTTCGCGGGGCCAAAATTGCAAAACCGTTCTTGGACTAATCACAAACATAAAATTACACGTTTGCGTTATTCTGGGAGCTCCGGACTTACATCATAAGGCACCGGCACAACTTACTTCTGTAAATTCACCACCCCGGAATCCCAGGTACTGTGTAATCTCAATATTTTACGCTTATTTTGGCAGAACGAAGAACTTAAACAAACTCCGACATTTCGCCACTTCATATCGCCTCGCTGGCAGTCGCGAGAGATGCAGCGCAGAGGCCACGATCCAGCAAAAGGCTGAAGACCACCATCTTCTCCCAGTACGTGTTAATTGGGTTGCGGAGGAACCAGAAACAACGAAACGTATTTTCCAGAGAAACTGATTGATTTTTTTTGTTTTTCGAAGATATTTTGGAAAAACACTGTACAATGCAATGGTACACTTGCTGCAAAATGTCTTAAATTTACTAGAGTAATTTGGATATTGACAATGTTGTTTTCAACATTTTCCAGAAAATTACTTTTTCATCGTACCGAACATCATCAGAAACCGTAGGTCTGGATGTCGTAGGAAAGAACGCTAAGCGGTATACATTGTGGGATTCCTTTACCGTGTTTAAGTTTTAAGTATTTCACTGCAAGAGCTTTTCTGAAATCCTTTATAAAAATTGTTTTTTTGCCAAGAGTATTTTGGTAGACAAGAAATTCATTTACGACAGCCACATCAATAATGCGGGTCACTAAGCACCAATACCACTTTTTTCCTATCACCCAAATAACATGTTTTCTAAAGTCAATCATGTTGATCATCACCCTCATATATAAGTTATAATTATAGATCAGCCTTGGTTGAGAAACGGCACAACGTTTTTTTTTTGCTTTGGCCCATCGAGGAGCAGGCTCTAACGGTTCAATTGTATCCAAGATCTTTTCCAACATCACATATTTAGAGTTGTTCCACTTTGCGGGGAATACATTCTTACTCATTATTACCACTTTACAATCAAACCTGCAAACAAAATTGGCATATAAAATGATGGCCAAAGTAATGAAAATATTCCCTGTAAGGTGCAGCGTCATATTTATAGGACAGCAAGATTTACAGATTCGTAGACTAAAATGTATTAAATAATAAACTAAATTTATAATTGTCATAAGAAACTTGATCTTACAGCATGATAAAACACAAAACATATTTAAGTATATGGCGTAGTTTACACGAAATCGCTAAAACAAGCTTATAGTGCGACGAATAAAAAAATACACAATATAGTCACATCGACAGGCGGGACAAAACAACTTATTCTTGAAAACTAAGTAGGTAAACCCTTGTCCATCGATTTTTTGCCGGTACATACCCGGAATCAAACAATTACCCCAAAGTGGCTGTAAAAAGTTCATCCACCCGTTGTCCTCTAAATAGGACGCTGGGCGCTGACGAGTTAACGCCTTTACAATTTGTAGGTTAGTTTCTGTAACACTATGACCAGTTTTGTGAATACATTGGGCAATCCTAGATTTTTCGAATTTGTTGAATCTAAAATCAGCTATATGCTCTTTAAACCTAGTACCAGTATTACGACGCGTTTGTCCAATATATTTAAAATCACAATGGGAACATTACATTTTGTAAATTCTACATTTGTTTAAAGCCTTAAGTTTGTGCATCAAATGGAAAACAAAGGATAACTACCATTTCTGGATACCTTAATAATAAGAGAGAAAACAAGTTGGATTCCTTGTTTAGAGAAAAGAAACTAATGTAAACAGATTCACTTTAGCGGATTCGAATCATTGTTGTCAACCCAAAATTACTGCTCGAAACTTCTTCGTGCATTGACTGCTAACCGTTCTTTTAAGACGAGATCGGTATAACACCGAACTTTAAACCATCTAATACATCGCTGTGTACAAAAGCTTCTCTTCTAAATTATCGTCAACAGTTAGGAAACAAAAAACAAAATTGCACATTCGAAACTCCGCAACTCTGGTCAGTCTTAGAAGAAAACCTCAACAAAAATACACCAAAATTTCGTTTCTTTGTTTATAGTTCAAGTAACAATATGCGAAATTTATTGGAGAATCCAAAAGAAAAACTTAAGGCTTTAGAGAAATCTGTAATTTACGAAATTAAACGTTCCTATTGTGATTCTAAGTACCTATGTTGAGCTTATACGTCGTAATTTTGGTTCTAGGTTTTAAGGGCAATAATTTAGCATTGCCCAACATAGTATTTACCAAACGGATAAATAGTATTACGGAAACTCACCTAAAAGTTGTAAAGACGTTAACGTCAACAAAGCAGCTAAATTCTTTTTAAAGTTTAACCATTTTTAAGAATCGAGATATTAAAACGTTGAGCAAAGATGGAGGTCCCATCCTCCGCTGTGATTTGTACGTTCTATTGAAGTTGAAACCTAATTGGTTGTTTAGTACACGCCCTTCAGGTAAGATAGTATAAATAGCGTGGTGTGCTGACTTCCACTAGTGTTTTGAGAAGAGCATATCTTCGGCCATTTGTTGTCTGTGCGAGTAGTAGGACGTGTCAGTACAGCGCTTCTCGAAATATCTCGATTTGTTTAAAAAGTGTGTATTGCATTGTGTGTATTATATATGGTGTATATCATAAAACTAGAATCAAAGATGGACCGGTGTGATGTTTGTAAGGACAAATTACCTCCAGAAAATGACTTTATTGTGTGTAAAGGTTGCAATAATCAAATGCATTATACCTGTTGTAATGTGAGAGAAACCATCTGGCGAAAATACTCGGCTGATAACAAGGCCACGTGGCGATGCTCTTCTTGCAAGTTGAAAACGGAGTCTGATATCAGACAAAGCCAAGATGCCGATATCAAAAACAAAAGTATTAACCCTAAGATGATATCTCTAATGACATCAGTAATTAAGGAAACGATTAAAGAAGAAGTCGTAAAAAAAATCAATAGTTTTCAGAAAGCTATCGAGTTCTATTCAGAAAAATTAGATGAATACTCGGTCCTAATGAAATCAATGCAAAAAGAAAATGAAAATATAAAAAAACGTTACGAGGAACTTTCCGTCAAATACGACAAATTGGAAAAGGAAACGCGGGAAACCAATATAAAAATAGAAGAAGATAGGCAGTATGCAAGGAACCACAGTTTACAAATTGATGGAGTACCAGAAACTTCAGAAGAAGATATTATGAAAACGGTGGTACTTTTAGGGAAACATGTAGGCAGCGACGCATCTAGGAGCGACATACAAGCGGTGCACAGAGTCAAATCAAGAAATTCGACTAAAAAGCCGATTATTTTACAGTTTTCAAACAGAATTATTAGGGACGATTTTTTAAGCAAATGTAAAAGCCGCAAACCAACTACTGCCTTACTCAACATCAACATGCCTACACAGCCCATCTACGTAAACGAGCACCTCACCCCCTATTATCGCAACCTGTTCTACGAAGCAAAAAATGCGAAAATTGGTGATGTAAGAGTTTTTAAGTTTGTCTGGTTTAAGGATGCCAAACTTTTTGTCCGGAAAACTGATACCTCCTCTATAATC
The DNA here is from genome assembly GCA_940337035.1 of Agriotes lineatus. Classification (NCBI taxonomy): domain Eukaryota; kingdom Metazoa; phylum Arthropoda; class Insecta; order Coleoptera; family Elateridae; genus Agriotes; species Agriotes lineatus. The sequence goes on from CALNHX010013264.1 coordinate 5,926, forward strand.
CGTGTGTTAAGTGCGGATGACATTAAATAAAGACGAAAGTGCATATAATGTAAGTCTCAACATATTTTTTTTTACGTTTTTATGGATCAGTTTATAAAGGATTATCAAGCTTTTGAATTCAACACCTTGCATGCAGCAAATGTCGATGGCTGTAAAACTATTCTGAACAACAATGAGGGTTTTACAATATTTCATAATAATATACGCAGTATAAACTAAAATTTTGACGAAATACAAATTTTGTTAAGTCAATTTGACTTCTGCTTTGATATGGTAGCGTTATCTGAGTCATGGAAGGTGTTGGATCCCTCGAATTTTAAACTTGCGGGTTATAATACACTTTATAATTATGGAGATATTAATCAGAATGACGGGGTTTTCGTCTTTATTAAGGACTCTTTAAATTATCACCATGAATTAATTAATATAGGTCTGATTAAGTGCTTAAGAATTAATATAAATTTGAGCAGTCAAAATTTCTTTGTAACTGTTATATATAGACCGCATTCTGTAAACGTAGATGTTTTCAATGAAAGTTTACAGAAGTATTTGAAGGATTACTGCACTCATCAAGAACAAATAATTATAGGAGATATCAATATTAATATTATGCAGGAACTGCCATGTGTTCAAGATTATTTAAATAATTTATATGAATCAGGTTTTTTGTCTTGTATAAACAATTTCACCCGAGTCTACGATGAATCTAAAAGCTGTTTGGATCATATATTTTTGAAAACTAAAGTCGATGCCGAAAATATCATTCCTCTTATTTTAGAATCAACAATCACTGATCATTTTTCTGTTATCTTGAAAATTACTATTTCTTCAGAAATTTTACCGAAAACGAAAACGATTAAAACTAAGAAAATAAATTACAACAAATTAAAGTCTCTTTTAAGTGGCGAAAATTGGGATGGCATGTTTATTCAAGACGATATAAATTTACTGACAACAAACTTTGTTAACAAACTTAGAAATGCTATAGATTCATGTACGGAAGCTTGGAAGCGGGACGTTCGATGTGTCAAAAGAAAGCCTTGGGTAACAAAAGGTCTCATACAGTCTATCAAAAAAAGAGACCTTTTGTTTCAAATGTATAAAAAGTATAATGATTTAGATATACTGCGAGAATATAAGATGTATAGAAACAAATTAAATAATTTAATTCTTAAAGCAAAAAGGAAATATTATGAAAGTAAAATTACTAATTATAAAGATGCAAGGGTGGTTTGGGACACGGTAAATCAGTCACTAAACGTAAATAAAAAATCAACTGCAGTTAAGTCAATTAAGGTCAATAATAAACATATTTCTAATAAAAAAGATATTGCGAATGAATTTAATAAATATTATACGCAAATTGCGGGAAAAATGGCAAATGCAATTTTAAAGTCTCCCCTTGAAATTGACAATTCCTCTTCAAAACAAAGTTGTGCCAATACAATTTTCTTACAACCAACCGAAATTTCAGAAGTTAAAGCATGTATTGCTCAAATAAAGAAAAATAAAGCTCCAGGTTTCGATGACATTACTGCGAACACGTTACATGAAATATCGGATTTCGTAGCACCTTATTTAGTTCATATCATAAATAAAATATTCGAAACCGGAACCTGTCCAGATCAGTTTAAAATTGCAATTGTAAAGCCTCTGTATAAAACTGGTGACAAAGAATTAACTGAAAATTATAGGCCTATATCGCTCTTATCAAATATTGCAAACGTTTTTGAAAAAATCTTAAAGTCGAGAATCGTACATTTCATAGATAGCAATAACTTACTTTCTGACAAACAGTTTGGTTTTAGATCTAACATAAGTGCCCAAGACGCTATAGCCCAGTTAACTAAAACGATTTATAAACATGTCGATAACAGTAGGCCAACGCTAGCTGTTTTTATCGATTTGGCCAAAGCGTTTGACACTATTAGTCATAGTAAACTGTTAGAAAAAATGTATAGTATGGGTATAAGGGGAATTGCAAATAATTTGATAAAATCTTACTTAGAAAATAGGAAACAGTATGTCAAAATTGAAGATACACTAAGCGATGTGCAGATTGTTAAATTTGGAGTCCCACAGGGAACAGTATTAGGCCCAGTATTATTCATACTATACCTAAATGACCTTTTAACCAGAAATTTTCGTGGAAGCTTATTATCTTATGCTGACGACACGGTTGCTATTTATGATGCTGAAGATTGGTCGATTTTAAAAGGTAAAGTTCGTTCTGATCTTATAGACATAAAAAAATGGTTTGATCAAAACTTACTAACTATGAATCTCAGAAAGACTAGGTTTTTGCCTTTTGCTTCGTACAAAAGTCATCTACCTCATTTTAATCAAATAAATGTACATAAATTTGACTGCACAAGACATCAATGCAGTTGTGATTTGTTCATACAAAGAGCAGAAACGATTAAATATCTAGGAATAACTTTGGATTCTAACCTAAAGTGGGAAAACCATATTCAGCTTCTAATTAAGAAACTAAGAAGCTTTAACTACGTGTTTAGACAATTGAGGAAATTCCTACCAGTGCGAATTTTAAAACAAGTGTACAATGCTTTAGTGGAATCGCTCTTGTCATATGGCATAATAGGATGGGGAGGTGTATTAAAAACAACTTTGAAGCCTTTAGAAATTCTGCAAAAGCGAATCTTAAAGATTATTTTTCGAAAAAATGCACGTTATCGTTCCGATGACTTGTATTATGAAACACAAATATTTGATGTTCGTCAGTTGTTTTGTAAAGTTGTTTTACAAAACGTTTTTAAAAATAAAAATATTGTTAACAAATATATCCAAGATCACACATACTGCACACGAAGTGTTTAATCTTGTCTTTAACAGATTAACCAGATATAAAATTATAATTATTCATTTAAATTTTACGAAACATTCTAAAAGTTAAAAGCCACCAAAAACGCAATATTGCATTATGCAAGCGCGGCGACCTACTCACAGTCAAGTTAAACACCTCGCAGTCGCCGCTCAGCATTTTTACACGGCTTCGCGTACACAATTACAAAGGCCGTGACAAGGTTTAAATGCCTACAATCGCAGCTCAGCATAAAAGACGCTCGAGTTCATGGAGTCCATATCATATCACGGAAGCAAAACCGCTGAGTATTGTTTTGCAAGACTAGTAAATTAACCTACTGAATATAATACATTGCACCTGTTATTAGAAATGAACTTTGTATATTACTATGATCTAAGCAAATTTGTTTGTATATATAGAACAATTATTTTTGTAATAAACCAGTCTGCATTTACTTGTTAGATTCACTTACTGCGTCGCTGTGGGTCCAAGCCTATAAATAATTAAGGGATGTGAGGCTGCATCTCACACAGTGACGAATTATCATCCCGTTAAGTGGCATGACTAAGCTGTCTTAAAGCGGAAACTGCTGTCTCAGTTCTGCGCTTAACATAAGGGATGGAACCAGCAAAATAACGTAACGGACGCCTGATTTCTACAGCCTCCAGGCGGATCTGTTCATGGTCCTTCGAGCCGGATCTGTCTACAACTAAGAAGAGGTACATCCCGAGAAGAAAACAACATCTACCAACCCACCCGGTTCCCCGAAAATGGCAAACAATATGGAGGAATTCAATCAGCTAGCTGTCGCCCAAGAAGAACTCGGCCAGAAGATCACGCAGGTATTTTCCAACAGCAAAAAGGACCCTGCCAGCCGAAAAACAGAAGCTTACATCGCCAGCCGAAACAAGACGCTGGACGAAACTTGGAACGCCGTGACCAAAAATCACGCCAAAATGGTGCAGCTAAGTATTCCTACACATAATTATTTTACCACAGGGTATTACGAACAAATTAAAGCCATCTACTGCGAAGCAAAAAGTTATTTGCAGAGCTGTTTAAAGGCAACTGAAAATCCCGACCCCTCTGAAACTAGGAGGCGAGAGGAAACAGTTGTAAATCCCGAGCAAAAGGTTCGTATCCGAAAACTGCAGATTCGGATGCAGAATTTTAAGCAATCTTTGGACGACGCCGAACTGGAACAAGCACTCGGAAGGCCCGCCATCACAAAGAGGGAATTAAAGGAAGAATGGGACCGGGTGATCGAGATGGACGAAGAAGTCATGTCTAACGAGATGGATTCAAACCAGACGCACTTCAGTCCTGAATTTACTACGTTGAAAGACAGGTACCGAAATTTAATTAATTTGTTACAAGCACCAACAAGGAACGAGCAAGCATCAGCCATCTCGCTTCCTCAAGTTAAAATCCCCATATACGAGGGAAATTATGAGGAATGGGCCACTTTTAAGGACCTATTCACCAAATTAGTAGATGACAACCAAAACATGGATGATGTCATCAAAATGCAGTATTTAAAAACGCATGTCAAGGGAGAGCCCAGCCGACTAATCCAGCATCTCGCAGTGACTCAAGCCAACTACAACACCGCTTGGAATTTGCTGCAACAAAGGTATCAAAATAATCGCCTTATTCTAACCAAATTGCTAGACACCATCTTCGATCAGCCGGTCCTCTCCAAGGAATCAGCCCAAGGGTTGAAAAGATTGCATGACTCCACTAAGGAATGTGTGGAAGCAATCAAAAATTTGGGCATTTCCACCGACAGCTGGGGTCCGTGGATTAACCGAGTTATTACTCGAAAATGGGATCCTGAAACTAACAAATTATATGAGCAATCGCTTCAGTGCCCAAATGAAGTTCAGGATCACCAAACTCTAATGGCCTTCTTACAAATGCGGTTCCAATCCTTGGAATCCATTGATGGAGCTCGAAAACCAACTCAGGACAAGCCACAGAAAAATTACGCTGCCGGATATCTCAACTGCAAGATGTGCAATGGGGACCATTACATCGATAACTGTGGTCAATTCCAGAGGCTCTCCACCCACGAAAAGCAAGAAGTGGTAAGAACCTACCGATTGTGCTTTCGATGTTTGCGACACGATTCTAATATACAATGTCGTTCGTATTATAACTGCAAAATCTGCCGCTTTCCACACCATACTCTGCTTCACAAGGCACAGCCGCCATCAAAGCCGATACCTGCTCCGAAGATGAAGACGTTTTCTCACGCAGCAGCCATGCAGACCTCCAACGCTCCAGAGAAGAAGCCAAAACCCACAATCATTGCCGCCAACCTAGGCGCAAAGAAGAGCCAAGTGCTACTGGCCACAGCAACGGTTCAAGTTAAGGCAGCATCCGGGATGACTCATCTCTTGAGGGTCTTGATAGATCCAGGGTCTCAAGGTTCCTTCATCACCGAAGCCGCAGCCGAATTATTAGCGTTACCCAGGACCAAGGTTCGAGCAGAAATCTCCGGAATTGGGAACAGCGAAACAAAAGTCGCAAAATGGAAAATCACAGGTTTGATTACGCCAAGATTTCCAAGTAAATTTTCCTTACCTGTTACTTTACTGGTACTTCCCAAACTTACAAAAACCATGCCTTCATCACCCATTCCGAACATAAAAATGGATGCCTGGAAACATGTCTTCATCGCCGATCCAACCTTCAACCGACCTGGCCCCATAGATATACTTCTAGGCGTTGAAGAATATTCCCAAATAATTCTCGAAGGAATCAAGAAATCCAAAGATGGCATCCTAGGACAGAATACCGAATTGGGATGGATCTTATCAGGAACCATGGGAAGACGACCTCCCACCAGCCTTAAGGTCAACACCATGGTTGCCAAAATTGAAGAGGATGAGCAGTTGCAGAAATTCTGGAACATTGAAGAGGCTTCTCCTCAAAGGAAACTTTCCCCAGATGATCAGGTATGTGAAAATAAATTCACAGACACAGTCCAGCGAGACGTAGATGGAAGATACGTAGTAAGGATTCCATTCAAACAAACTCCAGTACACATGGGAAGGTCCAAACCCTCAGCATTGGCACGATTCATACATCTGGAGAAGAAATTAGGACAAGATCAAGATCTAGCAGTCCAATACAAGAAATTCATGCAAGAATACTTGGATTTAGGACATATGGAAAAGGTGGCAAGGGAAGATGAGAATAACGGCAAGTATTACATTCCCCACCATGGCGTCATCCGAGAAGCAAGTTCATCAACCAGGCTTCGTGTCGTTTTCGATGCCTCTAGCAAGGCCTCTCACGGAAAATCCTTAAATGAGATGATGTACGCTGGACCTAAACTTCAGCAAGAACTGGTCGACATTCTACTTCGATGGAGGACACACAGGATTGTTTTTTCTGCAGACATTGAAAAAATGTACCGACAAATCAGAATGAACAACCAAGACCAGGAGTACCAAAGAATCCTATGGAGATTCGACAAATCACAGCCAATCAGGGAATATAAGCTGTGCACCGTCACTTATGGAACCGCATCAGCTCCCTATCTTGCCATTCGAACCTTGCATCAACTCGCACAGGACGAAAAGGTCTCATTTCCATTAGCTTCAGAAGCAGTGAAGAAAGATTTCTACGTGGACGACGTGCTTTCTGGGGCCGACACTGTGGAAGAAGCGATCCAACAACAAGGTCAGCTCATTTCCTTACTAAAGCGTGGAGGCTTTACTCTACATAAATGGTGCAGTAATGAGTCAGCCATCATTCAAGAACTCCCAGAAGAGTTAAAGGAACAAACATACCTCGAAATAAGTGAAGACGGCGTAAAAAAGTCCTTGGGCATTCACTGGTCTCCATATGAAGATGTTTTCTGTTTTAAGGTAGACGTTAAGCAACAGGAATCCACCAAACGCACCATACTATCCGAAGTTGCCAAAATTTTCGACCCATTGGGATGGTTAGCACCCGTCATCATCACTGCCAAGCTACTCATCCAAGAACTATGGCTCGAAAATATCAAATGGGATGACCCAGTGTCTGAAAATATCCAAGGCAAATGGGAGACGCTCAGGTCTCAACTCAAGGCAGTGGAAGAAATTACCTTACCAAGGTGGTTGTTTATCAAAAGGGAATCTCTCGTAGAGCTGCATGGATTCTGTGACGCCTTCGAAAGAGCTTTCGGGGCCGCGATTTATACCAGAGTCACCACATCATCCGGCCAAGTCAAGGTATCCTTATTAATAGCCAAATCCAAGGTGGCACCAGCCCGAGCCAAGACGACATTACCAAGACTGGAACTCTGCGCAGCAGTACTCCTTTCCAATCTACTTCAAAGGGTAATTGCAGCATTAGACCTTCCTAAGGTGTCTATCTTCGCCTGGACCGACTCCATGGTTACATTAGGATGGATAAAAGGAGACCCGGTACGATGGAAGACGTTCGTCGCGTATCGAGTAGCCGAAATCAACAATCTAATTCCGGCTCAACATTGGAACCACGTCAAATCCGAAGAGAATCCTGCAGACGTCATCTCCCGAGGCACTAGTCCAGAAAAACTAAAGAATCATCTCCTATGGTGGGACGGACCGAGCTGGCTAGTTAACAAGAGTTCATGGCCGTGTCAACCAGACACCGCAACCACCGAGGAAGAAGCAAGAAGTTACACTGTGCATCAAACTACCATTCATCAAGACGAGAACGAAGTCGTTCATCGTTTTTCTTCTCTAACAAGAATGGTACGAGTCATGTCACATTGCCGAAGATTCATCAACAAGTGTAAGCGACTTCCCACTCAATCAGGATGCCTATCAGTGAAGGAAATGGACGACACCATCCTCCTACTCGTTAAGGTCATCCAAGGAAGTGATCCTATTTTGAGGGCAACAGGATCTCAACTCCGGCAGAACAAATATGTGAGTTCCAGTAACAAGCTTGCCAACCTCAATCCCTTCATCGATCAGCATGGAATAATCCGTGTTGGAGGAAGATTAGAAAATTCCACCTTGTCCTTCAATGAAAAACACCCAATCATACTCCCGTACTCCAGTCATATTTCCAAACTAATAATCCAAGAGGCGCATCTACGCACGCTGCACGGTGGCACCCAACTCACTCTCTCATATATCCGAAGAAAATATTGGATCATCAACGCGAAGAAAGCAGTCAGCTCCAGCATCCAGAAGTGTTTCCGATGTCTACGATACAAAGCAGAGGCAGCACAGCAACTGATGGGAAATCTTCCATCAACCAGAGTGAATTCAACTCCTCCATTCTTCCATTCCGGAGTGGACTACGCCGGCCCAATACAGATCCGAACATCCAAGGGAAGAGGGCATTCTTCGCACAAAGGGTACATTGCTGTTTTTGTCTGTCTATCAACCAAGGCAATCCACCTAGAGGCCGTCAGCGACATGACAACCAACAGCTTCCTAGCAGTCTTCAGGAGGTTTACTGCCCGAAGAGGACGCTGTGCACACCTATACAGCGACAACGGAACAAACTTCGTTGGCGCAAGAAAAGTGTTGGACAAGGAAACCCGCCAAACAATTGAAGGCCCAGTTGTCCAAGAAACCTTAGCAACCGGTGGTACCCAATGGCACTTCATCCCTCCAATAGCCCCTCACTTCGGAGGGATATGGGAAGCAGGGGTAAAATCAATGAAGCATCATCTGAAGAGAACTATTGGCCACGCTACTCTCACCTTTGAAGAGTTAACAACTCTTCTCTGCCAAATTGAGGCCTGCCTAAACTCACGTCCTCTATGTCCACAAGGCAACGATATTGAGGACACAACTGCTCTGACGCCAGGCCATTTCCTAATAGGGAGGGAAATCATATCGCCACCAGACCCAATCAACACTCCAATATCTTCAAATCTATCGAATCGTTGGAGGATAATCCAAAAGATCAAGCAAGATTTTTGGAAATCATGGAGCTCGGACTACCTTCATGGACTACAGCAACGAAACAAATGGAAGAAACCATTGGAGAACACTAAAGTTGGAGATTTAGTGTTAATCAAAGAAGATAGTATCAATCCTAGTAAGTGGCCTTTAGCAAGAGTCACTGCAACTCATCCAGCAGCCGATGGATCAGTACGAGTAGTGACGCTCCAGAAATCAGGAGGACATCAGCTAAAACGATCCATAGGCAGCATCATTCCATTACCAGCAACTACCGAGGAATCGCAGGAACCAGAGGCAGAAGATAAAATTTCAACTAACATTATCCAGACACGATCATCCCCAGCACCAAGGAAATCTGTCGCGTCCAAATGGAAACTGCTGTTACTCATCTTTACCCTTCTTACCACCAATACATTAAGTAAAGCAGAATTTAATATCCAAAAACCAGACAGCGGGTACTATGTAGAACACATTGGACACGGGAAGATTGAGAGAGGAACATTCCGGATCGAAATCCAGTTCGAGAGGGGGAAGATCGAAGAAGACTTCGAAACAGTCACAGACATGGTAGACAAATTCGACAATCTCTGCGACTCTGCAAAAGAACTGTCCGAAGACACATTATGCAAGACACTGGTGCATCATCTTCTGGAACAGAAAAAGCAAATGGAATGGATTAGAGATGGTATGGAAGAAATAATAACAAGACGAGAAAAAAGAGGAGTCCTTGGCACAGTATTAACATCAATTTTTGGAGTCAACGATGAAGTCTATCAAGATATAGACAGGCTAGACAAGAATCAACAGGAACTAATAAAAATGGACAGTCAACAATCCAAATTCTTGCTATCCGCACTTTCCAGGTTTAATGAAACCGAAGAACGAATCGACAAGAAGCTGGAACATTTCCAAGAAAAATTAAACCAAGGAATCCGGGCCATTAACAACATGGACAAATGGTATAAAGCAACCGACTCCAACCGACTAAATATTCACATCATCAGTGTGTACCAAGTCGCCACAAATGTAATTAGTGAACTGTGCAACTACCATATTCACATCTTAAACGTTCACTTTCAGCAAGGTAATCTGTACGAGCTAATAACACCTGCTCAAATTAAACAGATCCTCGCTAATGCAACCAGTAAACTTTCACCAAATTTGGAGATATTACCAACGCCAATTCTAAAGGTTGACATTGGGCATGACGACATCTACATCAACGTCCAAGGGTATTTCATCATAGTGGAAAAAACGGAATACTCCTTAATTAAAGTGACACCAATTCCTCTCCAAATCAGCAATGGATCCTACTGGATGATCGATGTGCCGAAAGGAATCTTCGCTGTGGATTACAACCTACAAATGTACTTCCACGAAACAGATGAAGAATTCAAAGAAGAGCTACAAATTTCTCCCACTACCTATGTTTGCAGTCCAACGGTAGTTAAAGGAATTGAAAACAACCCAAACTGCATCATTGACGATATATATCACCGAGTAGAAACCAGTCAATGTCTCCTACGAAGACATCGCATCCAGTCCATTATTTGGAAACAATTGTACATGGAAAACACCTGGCTATTTGTAGTCAGTAAACCAACCCGCATAGCAATCACTTGTAGTGGAAACAGGGAAGAAGTCACCGTCAACACTACAGGTGTCATTCAAATTTCATCGGATTGCATCATCCAAACTGCGAGGAATACATTAACCCCAAGGCACAACAGAAAATACAAGATCCTGGCTGGATACTCCAAGGCTATCAGTATCAATATTACCAACCCAATCACAACAAACTCATTTTCAGAAATCGCAGAGGAACCTGTACTAACTCAGTCAGACCACTTCGAAGACCTACAAGCATCGCAGTTAGATTTCCAGGAGCATATAAAAAACTTCACCTGGAAAGCCATCCGACATCATTCTCACCTGTCTATTGGGGTCACAGGCAGCCTTTTGGGAACCGCTGCCCTACTAGGAGCTATCTACTACATTCGGCAACGAATAACACGAAGGAAGCCACCACCCGCACAACCCCAGGCAGAAGAATATCCTCTCAAAACGCTCAATCTCGAAGAAACAATATAATTTATCGGTTTGCTTTTTTGTGGCTTAAAATTGGCAATATGTTTAATTTTGTCTTTAACAGATTAACCAGATATAAAATTATAATTATTCATTTAAATTTTACGAAACATTCTAAAAGTTAAAAGCCACCAAAAACGCAATATTGCATTATGCAAGCGCGGCGACCTACTCACAGTCAAGTTAAACACCTCGCAGTCGCCGCTCAGCATTTTTACACGGCTTCGCGTACACAATTACGCAAGGCCGTGACAAGGTTTAAATGCCTACAATCGCAGCTCAGCATAAAAGACGCTCGAGTTCATGGAGTCCATATCATATCACGGAAGCAAAACCGCTGAGTATTGTTTTGCAAGACTAGTAAATTAACCTACTGAATATAATACATTGCACCTGTTATTAGAAATGAACTTTGTATATTACTATGATCTAAGCAAATTTGTTTGTATATATAGAACAATTATTTTTGTAATAAACCAGTCTGCATTTACCTTGTTAGATTCACTTACTGCGTCGCTGTGGGTCCAAGCCTATAAATAATTAAGGGATGTGAGGCTGCATCTCACACAGTGACGAATTATCATCCCGTTAAGTGGCATGACTAAGCTGTCTTAAAGCGGAAACTGCTGTCTCAGTTCTGCGCTTAACATAAGGGATGGAACCAGCAAAATAACGTAACGGACGCCTGATTTCTACAGCCTCCAGGCGGATCTGTTCACGAAGTAAAGAGCATAATATTGCGAATATCCCACTAGTTAACAAATCTGCTGGTCAAAGAAGCTATGAGTTCTTGGCAATTAAAATTTATAATGCTGTACCTCAAGATATAAAAAGCATAACTTCATACAGATCATACAACCAAAGGGTAAAAGTTTGGTTGCTATCGTGTCCTAGACCATATGTGCATCAATTATTTGACTAAGTAAAGTCTTTTACCATTGTACTATGATTATTTTTTTGTTTTCTTTGAGCCTGGCTTTTTGCTTTAGGATTATTTTTTTTGTTTCTTGATTTATACCTGGGTATTTTCATTCCTTTCTAGTGTATTTTGTTTTATGTAGATATGCTTGTATTGACATAATCTTTCTGTTTATTTTCTTCTTATTTGTATATTTTGCACAGGATAACTACTATATTGTTTTTGTGGGCCCACGTGCAAGTTTTCCCTGGAAACTTAAGTGGGAGTATTCGGATTTATTTATTTTTTAATTTATTAATTTACTATTCTAATGTGCATACATTAATTTTTAAATAAATCATTATTATTATTATTATTATTATTATTTCTGTCAGATTAGTCTCTCTTCAAGGCTACTGAAGATGACAACTTATCTGTTGGAATAGGTATTTAGCGGTTGATAGATACTTATGTGGTTTGGGGTTTTAACGAAATGTGTGTCATTTAAACTATAGGCGCTAGCAGTGTCTTATACAAAAAAACAATAACGGTGAATTTATGATTTCGAACCTTTACAAAATAATTGCAAAGGTTTTTTGAAGCTGGCTCACTGCAGATTGACTTTGTCGGAATCGAAACTGTACTGATGGTATATGTAATTCGTTTAAGGATGCTTTTAATGGTCGTGGTATAACTTTTTCGAGTAATTTGAATAGGGTATGGAGGAAACTTATTGGACGATAGCTACTGCAATTCCTATAATAATGTGTGCAAGTTCCCAGGTAACAGTAAAGTAATCAATTCTTCTATAGGCATTGAAATAGCTTGATAGTGTGGTTAGAAGCTTTTTAATGGATGGGCATGAATGTAAGATTATAGTACCTTAAGAAAAGTGGGATCGTCAAAATTGGCAAGTGAGCTGTTTTGGCAAGCCCTCAATTTTCATCGGCCTATTGTTGGCCTAAATACTTTTTTATAGATGTTTCGCAAATAATCCATGTTGTTTTTCGACCGTGGTGTATGAGAAGTTCATGTAGGAATTCCATCATACTGTCT
>CALNHX010013265.1:0-15000 GCA_940337035.1 Agriotes lineatus
TCTTCACGCCAGAATGGGGAGGGGTTGCCCCTGCGGGCTAGGTGTTCGAGCCGCAGGGCGAAGGCTTGAATGTAGGGGGATCCCAGGACCGCTTCGGTGGTAGGGTCCGCCGAGATCGCCACGTTACGCATCCGATTCTGCAGTACGTAAGGGATCTGGGCTCTCAGCTGCGGGATTCCCAATCCCCCGTCGCGGATCCCCGCGTGGATGAACTGGCTGCCCGTGCGGGAACTCAGCTGCAGCACTCGTTTTACTGAGCGCCGCACAACACGGTCGCATTCCGCGAGAAGCCTGGCCGTCAGGGAGGTCGTTTGGAGTCCATGGTACAGCCGAGGAATCAAGAACGTCTTGATGAGGGCTAGCTTTTGTTGGGGCTTGAGGGGGGCTTTCTCCACGTTTCTCACCCACGATGTTAAGTTAAACAAGGTCGGCTTGGCCACTCCTGTTGCCGCATAGTGGTGGCCAAGATAACGAAAAGGCCGGACGTCGGTGACCACTGGGAGGGCTTCTCCGTTAATGGAGAAGGAGGGTGTGGTCCTTGTCACGCTCTTGTGGTGAATGGAGGCTGCGGACAAGGACGAGCACTTTCTGGTGTTGATCTCCATGCCCCTAGCCCGAAGGAAGAGGCACGCCCGGTCGATGGATGTGGGGACGTCGACGTCACGGTCCTCGAGCAGCAGTAGATCGTCGGCAAAGGCTACCGCTGCTACTTTCGTGTCTGTATTGGGTGAGATCGTTCCCCCGGAAGTTCCCTCGTTAAGCCCCTTGACTAGCTCATCTAGGACGACGTTAAATAACAGGGGGGAAAGGGGGTCCCCCTGTTTGACTCCTCGGCGTAGTTGGATGGGTCGGCTCGTCTCCTTGCCCACGCGGATGGTGGTGTGGGCGTTGTGGAGGGTCGACTTGATGTATTCAATCATGAACTCCGATACTCCCATCCTTCTCAGGCCCCTCAGCACGGATTGGTGTGCGACCGTATCGAAAGCTTTCCGCACATCGAGGGAAATAATATTGTAAGTTTTCCCTCGTTCTCTCCTAGACTTGATGTAGTTGTCCAGGAGGAGGGCATTAGCCAGGGTGCCATCAACGTTTTGGAAACCGCGCTGGAGGGGATGTAGGTCCACCGCAGCCATCAGGCGCCGGGCGAGGATGCGATGCAGCAGTCGCTGCACCGCGGATCCGATAGTGATAGGCCTCCAGTTGGCGGGGTCATCTCGGGGACCGTCTTTGTGGATTAGGACGGTCCGGGACTCCTTCCAAGTGCGGGGGTGGTGCCTACGGTACAGCACGACGTTGAAGAGAGCCTCGAGGTGGGTAGGTTGGCATCTCTTCACGGAGGCGATGGTTATCCTATCCGGGCCTGGGGCGGAATTACTCCATCCTGTCATCGCCTTCGTGATGTCGTCTTCTCGAATTGGACCGTAGGCACGGGAGGTGGTAGTCCCATACTCCAAGATGGCCCCGTCATCCGGGGGCGCCCTTTGCTCGAAGATCCCTCCGTATAAATCCTCGACCGACTGGAGAGTTGGGTAGAGGTCCCTCTCCAGTAGGGGCTTGCCGTCCAGGATCTTTCCCGCAAGGGTTTTGCGATCCTTGGAGAAGAGATCCTGGGCCTTCTTGTACTCGGCTGCTCGGCGTTGCCGCGTGTTGGTGGGCTCGGGTGGGGCGGGCTGGGCGGCTCTGGGATTCCCTGTTGGTCCTCGTCCCCTCGGAAAAATGGCGGCCAGCCAGGAGTCGATGTTGGTTTCAGAGAGTCATAGTTACTCCCGCCGTTTACCCGCGCTTGCTTGAATTTCTTCACGTTGACATTCAGAGCACTGGGCAGAAATCACATTGCGTCAACACCCGCAGGGGCCATCGCAATGCTTTGTTTTAATTAGACAGTCGGATTCCCCCGGTCCGTGCCAGTTCTGAGTCGACCGTTGAATGGCGGCCGAAGAGGCTACCCGAGAACGGCGCGAGCCATTCGTCGGGACCTCGCAGCAAGGAAGTTCCGCGGGAGGCCAAGGCGCGGGACCGAGCTCGGATCCGGGAGGGCGTGCGGACCGCGCGAACGCGACCGCGCACCGCCCCCATCACCTCGCCCAGGCCCGGCACGTGAGCCGTTACCCGCTTCCCGACCAAGCCCGACGCGCCCCGATCCTCAGAGCCAATCCTTATCCCGAAGTTACGGATCCGATTTGCCGACTTCCCTTACCTACATTATTCTATCGACTAGAGGCTATTCACCTTGGAGACCTGCTGCGGATATGGGTACGAGCCGGCGCGACGCCTCCACGTGGCCCTCTCCCGGATTTTCAAGGTCCGAGGGGAAGATCCGGACACCGCCGCAACTGCGGTGCTCTTCGCGTTCCAAACCATATCTCCCTGCTAGAGGATTCCATGGAACTCGAACGCTCATGCAGAAAAGAAAACTCTTCCCGGATCTCCCGACGGCGTCTCCGGGTCATCTTGGGTTACCCCGACGAACTCTCTAAAGAGGGCCCGACTTATTAACGGTTCCGCTGCCGGGTTCCGGAATAGGAACCGGATTCCCTTTCGCCCCGAGGGTGCGTAGCGTGCGTCTTATACACATAGAGTACTGTACTTTAACGCGCACCTTCATCAACATCGGCTTTCGCCTAGGGCTTAGGATCGACTGACTCGTGTGCAACGGCTGTTCACACGAAACCCTTCTCCACGTCAGTCCTCCAGGGCCTCGCTGGAGTATTTGCTACTACCACCAAGATCTGCACCGACGGCGGCTCCAGACGGGCTCGCGCCCAGTCCTTCTGCGCTCACCGCCGCGACCCTCCTACTCGTCAGGGCTTCATGGCGGCCCCATATCGTAGGGGCGACCTCACATGCCGCTGACGGCGGAGTATAAGCACGACGCTTCAGCGCCATCCATTTTCAGGGCTAGTAACTTCGGCAGGTGAGTTGTTACACACTCCTTGGCGGATTCCGACTTCCATGGCCACCGTCCTGCTGTCTTAAGTTACCAACGCCTTTCATGGTATCCCATAAGCGTCGATTTAGGCGCTTTAACTCCGCGTTTGGTTCATCCCACAGCGCCAGTTCTGCTTACCAAAAGTGGCCCACTTGGCACTCTGATCCGATCTCGCGGCTTCAAGAACTAACGTTTCAAGCAAGCCGGAGATCTCACCCATTTAAAGTTTGAGAATAGGTTGAGGCCGTTTCGACCCCAATGCCTCTAATCATTCGCTTTACCGGATGAGACTCGCGTTTAGCGAGCGCCAGCTATCCTGAGGGAAACTTCGGAGGGAACCAGCTACTAGATGGTTCGATTAGTCTTTCGCCCCTATACCCAGTTCCGACGATCGATTTGCACGTCAGAATCGCTACGGACCTCCATCAGGGTTTCCCCTGACTTCGTCCTCACCAGGCATAGTTCACCATCTTTCGGGTCCCAGCGTGTACGCTCTGGGTGCGCCTCTTCTCGCGATGAGAACGAGACGCCCCGGGAGTGCGGGGCTTCGACCGTCGTTGCCTCGGATCGTCGCCCATCCTCCCTCGGCGCGCGCGAGGCGCGCCTTCACTTTCATTTCGCCTTTAGGTTTAGCTAGTGCCTCCCAATGACTCGCGCACATGCTAGACTCCTTGGTCCGTGTTTCAAGACGGGTCCTGAAAGTACCCAAAGCTATAGCGTCGCCGACGGGCGCGTTCTGGGTCTGTCCGAGAGCGCCGCCGCCAGCAGCCGGACGGTCCCGAGGTCGGGGCCAGGCCCGAGCCGTCAGAACTTCGCCGCGCTTGCGACGGGCCGGACGCCAACTATACGGCGGCCCTATCCACTCCACTCAATACCGTCGAGCGTGCCGGCCGGGAACACCGCCCGGTCCGTCGGGGTGAGTCGACGGCGGCCGAAACCGCGCGCCGCCCCGACGGGCTCCCGAGCGGGCCTTAGACCGGCGCCCAACGGGTCGCGACGTCCTACTAATGGAGAATTGCACGCGGTCGTAACCGAAGCCGAGAACGTGCGCGACAGACCGACCGCCGCGAGGCGGACCGGACCTGACAGTCACCGCTATGACGACAGACGGTTCAACGATTGCGCGTTGAATCTCCAATTTCGACCTTTCGGGCTTCTCAGGTTTACCCCTGAACGGTTTCACGTACTCTTGAACTCTCTCTTCAAAGTTCTTTTCAACTTTCCCTCACGGTACTTGTTCGCTATCGGTCTCGTGGTCGTATTTAGCCTTAGATGGAGTTTACCACCCGCTTAGGGCTGCACTCTCAAGCAACCCGACTCTGAGGAGAGGTCCTCCCGCTGCCTGCGACGGTCCTACGGGCCTGGCACCCTCTCTGGGTAATTGGCCCCGTTCAAGAAGGACTTGGACTCGCCGCGCGACCTCGGGATGAGCGGACCCTCCCAAACGCCACATTTCCCGGCGGCCGGCTTCGACCGCGGGATTCGGCGCTGGGCTCTTCCCTGTTCGCTCGCCGCTACTAAGGGAATCCTGGTTAGTTTCTTTTCCTCCGCTTAATAATATGCTTAAATTCGGCGGGTAATCTCGCCTGCTCTGAGGTCGTCTACGTAAATTTGTATAGTTTTGCGCGACGGCGCCTCTTTCTAAGGTCGGATGACGGACGGCCCTTTCGGTCCCCTCTCTCGGGACCCGGAACGTGTACGATCTCGCGTTGCTCCGCGCGCGACCGGCCCGACGTCTTCGAACACGTTTCTATCGCTCTACGGTTCTAGGACAACGACGGCCTTGCCGCAAACGCGGGAACGACGGACCCGCCGTTCCGGGCGTCCGCTCCTGGCGCTCCGCTCGCGCTCGCCTTCGCCCTTCGGCGAGCGCGTGTTTCGAGGAGACGCGGGCATCGCGCGCGCGTTCCGCCGACGAATCGACCGAACGGCGCGCGGAGGGCGCCCGCGAGGCTCCCAAATTCGCCCGCGGCGTCGGGACCTCTCGGCGACGGCGACCACCTCCCCCGAGAGGAAGGCAGGGTCGCAACGAGTGTCGGTACCCGACAGGGGCAGTCGTGATTTTTGAGCACGACCCTCAGCCAGACGTGGTCCGGGAACAGTATCCGAGGACCGCAATGTGCGTTCGAAATGTCGATGTTCATGTGTCCTGCAGTTCACACTTTGACGCGCAATTAGCTGCGATCTTCATCGACCCACGAGCCAAGTGATCCACCGTTCAGGGTAATCTTTAAGTTCGCTCCTCTCTCTCAACTAAGAGATTTCGGTGCGTGTTCGCCGACGCTTTCGCATCGAATGCGGTTGTTCATCTTTAGGTTTTCGGCGTCTCGTCGCTCGCGCGAGCGCTTAGCTGTTGACCGTGGACGGCGTGCTCGGGGCTCTCGCGGCCTGGCGTAAAACAGCCGTCGCCGACGTCCCCTCGCCGTCCTGTCGTCCGCAAAGCGGCGCCGTGCGAGATTCGCCTTGCGTTCCGGGGTCCCCTCTCCGTCGCCGGGTCGGGGCCTCGGAATCTAAAAACGACAAAATATCGTGCGCCCGGGCGGGCCTTCGTGCCGCCTGAGATCCGAGAGACCACAAGGAGACGCGCGCGCCTAAGCGCGAGCGACGCTCCTCAGGCCGGGGCACCGGCCGTGCGCGGCGGACGTAACCCTACTACTTCGCGCTAGCAAGCGGGGGTCGAAGCGCCAGCTGAGCGGGCGAATATCTTCGACGACCGAGTGACCGGCAGGAGTTGTGGGGCCGGTTTCGTGAACAGGTACCCGCTCGGCTCCGACTGACTCGCTTGAAAGCTTACTTTCGGGTTATCGTCGCGGTCCCGCGGACCGGTGCTAGCCGGATGAAGAGGGACGACGACGGCTCACGTCGTCGTCGAACCCTCCCGTTACGCTCTCCGTCTCCGGCGACCCTACTTCGGTCCCACACCATCCGAGACGCGTCGCCACTTACGCGACAGCGGTTCGGTTCAAGTCTCCGCTCTTAAGTTCGTAGCGTTGCGTTTCGGCGCTGGCGCAAGTATAGATCGATCTCCGATCGGGTCTCGCTCTGCAACTCGCTTTCGAGACTCTCTCCTCCGTGCGTGCATTGCAACTTTCTTATTGCCTCGGGCGGGCTTCAGGTTTAATTTCCTCCGGAACTGCCCTCTATGGGTTTGTTGCCTTTAAACTATATATAACCTTTGGGTTCTAAAACCTTCGCCCCGCTCATTTACGTTATAGATCATCAGCGTGACGCGCTAGCATCGGAGGGAAGCTCGAAGTGCGAGAAGAGAGTATTGCCTATCTTTGCAACGTTTCTCCCAACGCTCTCGTGGGTTCGCTTTTCGGCGACTCCCTTTCTCCTTTCGTGCATTGCATTCTTTATTATTGCCTCGGGCGGACTTCGGGTTATTTTCCTCTAGAACTGCCCCCTCTATGGGTGGTTTTGCTGCCTTTAAACTATATATAATCTTTGGGTTATAACCTTCAGCCCGCTCCATTCGTATAGATCATCAGCGCGACGCGCTAGCATCCGAGGGAGCTGGAAGTGCGAGAAGCGAGTGGTGCCTATCTCTTGCAACGTTTCTTCCATCGCTCTCGTGGGTTCCTGTTTCGACGAAGGCGGACCGGTCATCTCTTCGCCCTCTCCTTGCGCGTGCGTGTTTTTCAAATGGGTCATTTAATCGTACCACCTACAATTAATATCGTTTATCGACCCTAGAAAGCGGTTTTCTGTTTTTAAGCGGTTTCCTTTTTTTTATTCAGAGCCTTTAGTTTAAAAGTTTCTGCGTATTAAACGCTTCACCCCCATACGTAACCTTCCATCCATCCATCCACAAAGCTTGCGCATAATAAGTATCTAGGAGAGATCGTAGTGCGAGACGAGAGTTACCGGAACGCCGCCGCCGCCGCAGGTACGCGCGAGGCGGAGACCCCTTCGTCGGTTTGCAACGCAGAACGTAAACTTCTGCAAATCCTCTCGTGCCGGACAGTCTCCGGCACGTTTGCCAAGTAGCACCCGCCGAACGACAACGTACGACGCTACAGAGTTCTAGACGAACCCGCCGCCGCCGCCGCGCAAGCGAGCGACGCTCGACCGGCGGCCGACACTCCGGACCTGGCGTCGCCCAGAAAGGGCGTCGCGCGGGCGGTCCTTCTCGTCGGAATCGCGCACGGCACGGAATCTCGCGGCGGTCCGAAGACCGCCGACTTGTCGTCGTTGACATCCCTAGGCTCCTCGGGAGCTTCGGGAATCGACATCATTATTAGTAGACGCACAGTCTATGCAACAACAAACGAGACCGCTTCTGTAGCGAGCCTTTCGCCTGCGTTTCGTTAATGATCCTTCCGCAGGTTCACCTACGGAAACCTTGTTACGACTTTTACTTCCTCTAAATGATCAAGTTTGGTCATCTTCCCAGCAGCATCGGCGACGTCGAAACGCCACCGCGTACCGGTCCGAAGACCTCACTAAATCATTCAATCGGTAGTAGCGACGGGCGGTGTGTACAAAGGGCAGGGACGTAATCAACGCGAGCTTATGACTCGCGCTTACTGGGAATTCCTCGTTCATGGGGAACAATTGCAAGCCCCAATCCCTAGCACGAAGGAGGTTCAGCGGGTTACCCGGGCCTCTCGGCCAGGGAGGACACGCTGATTCCTTCAGTGTAGCGCGCGTGCGGCCCAGAACATCTAAGGGCATCACAGACCTGTTATTGCTCAATCTCGTGCGGCTAGAAGCCGCCTGTCCCTCTAAGAAGAATTGTTTGTACGCCGACAGTAAAAACCGCGCGCGGACATCGTCGCGCGAACGCGCCGAGCCGGCGGGCCTTCGAGATGTCGGAAATACGCCTATTTAGCAGGCTAGAGTCTCGTTCGTTATCGGAATTAACCAGACAAATCGCTCCACCAACTAAGAACGGCCATGCACCACCACCCACCGAATCAAGAAAGAGCTCTCAATCTGTCAATCCTTCCGGTGTCCGGGCCTGGTGAGGTTTCCCGTGTTGAGTCAAATTAAGCCGCAGGCTCCACTCCTGGTGGTGCCCTTCCGTCAATTCCTTTAAGTTTCAGCTTTGCAACCATACTTCCCCCGGAACCCAAAAGCTTTGGTTTCCCGGAAGCTGCCCGCCGAGTCATCGGAGGAACGTCGGCGGATCGCTAGCTGGCATCGTTTATGGTTAGAACTAGGGCGGTATCTGATCGCCTTCGAACCTCTAACTTTCGTTCTTGATCAATGAAAGCGTTTTTGGCAAATGCTTTCGCTTCCGTCCGTCTTGCGACGATCCAAGAATTTCACCTCTAACGTCGCAATACGAATGCCCCCATCCGTTCCTATTAATCATTACCTCGGGGTTCCGAAAACCAACAAAATAGAACCGAGGTCCTATTCCATTATTCCATGCACACGGTATTCAGGCGAAGTTTTAGCCTGCTTTAAGCACTCTAATTTGTTCAAAGTAAACGTGCCGGCCCGCCTCGACACTCAGCGAAGAGCACCGCGGCGGGATTCGCAAGTTGGGCCGCCCTCGCGGGCTAAGCCCACCGGCAGGACGTCCCGCGTAAACACGCCAGTTAAACACCGCGAGCGATGAACCGGCGGCGCGGGACACAGATTCGACTACGAGCTTTTTAACCGCAACAACTTTAATATACGCTATTGGAGCTGGAATTACCGCGGCTGCTGGCACCAGACTTGCCCTCCAATTGATCCTCGTTAAAGGGTTTAGAGTGTGCTCATTCCGATTACGGGGCCTCGGATGAGTCCCGTATCGTTATTTTTCGTCACTACCTCCCCGTGCCGGGAGTGGGTAATTTGCGCGCCTGCTGCCTTCCTTGGATGTGGTAGCCGTTTCTCAGGCTCCCTCTCCGGAATCGAACCCTGATTCCCCGTTACCCGTTACTACCATGGTAGGCACGGAACCTACCATCGACAGTTGATAAGGCAGACATTTGAAAGATGCGTCGCCGGCGCGAGGCCGTGCGATCGGCGTAAAGTTATTCAGATTCGCCAGGGCGAACGACGACGGACGCGCGAGGCGACCGCCGCCGATTGGTTTTGATCTAATAAAAGCGCTCCTTCCGTCTCCGGTCGGAGCTCTGTTTGCATGTATTAGCTCTAGAATTACCACAGTTATCCAAGTAAATGTGGGTACGATCTAAGGAACCATAACTGATTTAATGAGCCTTTCGCGGTTTCACCTTAATTCGGCTTGTACTGAGACATGCATGGCTTAATCTTTGAGACAAGCATATGACTACTGGCAGGATCAACCAGGGAACTGCACGCGTCTCTCGAGGAACCGACATCGGGGACACCGCAGCGAGGAGCTCGTCCTCGGCGCACCCCTCGGTCGTTCTCGTTCGACGGTCGTTCGAAGTATTATTTCGCGCGCGCGACGCACGCGGTCGGACGCCGGAGCGCCCGAAAGGCACGCGCGCGCGCTAGAGAGCAGAAGTTGCGAATGCGAAAGCCCGCGAGGGGGAGACGCACCGCGCTCTCTTCAAATCGTAAAACTATGTCCGTCCCCTGAGGAACGGCGCAAAGTCCATGGAGAAAAATTCTCCGAGAAAATGATCTCTTACGTACTCTCTCTCTCATCGTATTTGTCGTCGCTAGATTGAAAGCGGCGGAGTTTGTCTCTCGACATCGTCGGGACTGTGCGTTTTTCGACGACGAGGACGACGACGACGCGCTGCACTATCAAGCGGTTTGTCGTTTGGGTCTCCCGTCGACTAAAACATATTCTCGCACGGAACGTGGTGAGCTATTGCAATTATTAACCGGGGACGCCTTCGTCGGGCCGAAAAGAGCTCTCCGAAGGCGACGCCTGGATTTACGAGTCGTCCGCTTCGTGGGCCGCTGACGCGATTTTAAGACGCGACGCTAGACACCCGCGGACACGCTGTGCAGAACCGGACATCGATCGCTCGTGCTGGCGAAGGCTGAGCGGTTCTAAAAGTTACAGTGGTCTCTCTTCTCGCCGAAATCGTAAAAACATCTCCGAGAAAGCTTCTCCGTTCGAATAATTCTAGCCCGGCTCCCCTACTAAATTACTGCAGTATTTGCTACGGAACCACCAAAACATTTTTGCGAGAGCCGGGGCATAGGAATTTAAAATAGCAGCTCGATCTCCGTACGGCGGTATGTAATCGTTCGTTCGGGTAGTCGACGGGGAGAAAGAACACCAGAGCAAAGTCTAAACGCCTATTCTCCCCGCGCAACCGTCGCCGAATAATTACAGTGGTCTCTCTTCTTCTTCGCCGAAATCGCATTAACATCGCCGAGAAAGCTCCTCCGCTCGAAAAATCCTAGCCCGACACTCCCAACACTTGTGTATATATATCTGTGCATTTTTGAGAGAGCCGGGGGCATAGGAATCCACAAGCAGCGCGATCTCCGTACAGCGGGTTGTAATCTTTCGTTCAGGTCGTCAGCGGGGGGATAAAGAGCACCAGAGCAAAGTCTAAACGCCTCAACTCCCCGCTTAACCGTCGCCGAATAATTACATTGGTCCCACATCTCGCCGAAATCGTGATTGCACCGCCGAGAAAGCTCCTCCGCTCGAAAAATCCTAGCCCGACAACTCCTATATATAGTATATATATTATTATTATTATACATATTAAATCTCTGCAGTATTTGCTACGGAACCACCAAAACATTTTTGAGATAGCCGGGGCATAGGAATTCACAAGCAGCGCGATCTCCGTACAGTGGTCGGTCATATTTCATTCAGGTCGTCGACGGGGAGAAAAAACACCAGAGCAAACTCTAAAAGCCTCGTCTCCCCGCGTAACCGTCGCCGAATACACCACACCGCACTCTCGGGTCGAGAAAGTCGAACCGCTCTCGCGGCACGCTCAACCCTTATATATGCGAAACTACAGCGATCGCCGCGGACGGTCATCGCCCAACGGGTGCCCGAAAAGTGGCTCGCCCGCCGCCAACCTCGTTCGGCCGCGGCCGTCGAAATCGGTTATCGGCGGGCCGGCCAGGCGTAACCCGAAGTTCCTTCGGCGCCGAAGCCGCTCGAACCTTCGGGATACATTTGGCATGTATCCCGAACGCGTTCGGGATACATGCCGAATGTATCCCGAACACGTTCGGGATACATGCCGAATGTATCCCGAACGCGTTCGGGATACATGCCGAATGTATCCCGAACATGTTCGGGATACATGCCGAATGTATCCCGAACACGTTCGGGATACATGCCGAATGTATCCCGAACGCGTTCGGGATACATGCCGAATGTATCCCGAACGCCTTCGGGATACATGCGCCGCGCAACGATCGCTGCGAACCGCCGCCGATCGATGCGGACGGCCGCTGAAATCCGACGAAAATTTCGATTCGCCGACGCGAATGGCATTTTAGCGATCGCCGCGGACGGTGCTCGCTCGCGCAGAGGGTGCCCGAGCGGTGGCCCGTCGGCCGACAGCCTCCCTCGGTGGGAGCCGCTGATATCTGCCGCGGATGTAAATTTTGAGCGATCGCCGCGGACGGTGTTCGCGCTGCGAGTCCCCGAGCGATGGACCGGCGGCCGCCATCCTAGCTCGGTCGGGGCCGCTGAAGTGTGCAGAGAAATTACAAGTTCGCCGACGCGAATGTAATTTTAGCGATCGCCGCGGACGGTGCTCGCGCAGCGGTCTGGGGGGCAGAACCTGCTCAACGATCGATGCGAACCGCCGCCGATCGATGCGGGCCGTCCGTTGATCTTGGCGATCGCCTCGGACGGCCGCTGTAATCCGACGATAATTTCGATTTGCCGACGCGAATGTAATTTTAGCGATCGCCGCGGACGGTGCTCGCGCAGCGGGTGCCCGAGCGGTGGCCCGTCGGCCGACAACCTCCATCGGTCGGGGCCGCTGATATCTGCCGCGAATGTAAAATTTCAGCGATCGCCGCGGACGGTGTTCGCGCTGCGAGTCCCCGAGCGGCGGCCCGGCGGCCGCCAACCTGGCTCGGTCGAGGCCGCTGATCCCTGCCGCGGTTGTAAATTATGAGCGATCGCCGCGGACGGTGTTCGCGCTGCGAGCCCCCGAGCGATGGACCGGCGGCCGCCATCCTAGCTCGGTCGGGGCCGCTGATCCCTGCCGCGGATGTAAATTTTGAGCGATCGCCGCGGACGGTGTTCGCGCTGAGAGTCCCCGAGCGATGGACCGGCGGCCGCCATCCTAGCTCGGTCGGGGCCGCTGAAGTGTTCAGAGAAATTACAATTTCGCCGACGCGAATATAATTTTAGCGATCGCCGCGGACGGTGCTCGCGCAGCGGTCTGGGGGGCAGAACCTGCTCAACGATCGATGCGAACCGCCGCCGATCGATGCGGGCCGTCCGTTGATCTTGGCGATCGCCTCGGACGGCCGCTGTAATCCGACGATAAATTCGAATTGCCGACGCGAATGTAATTTTAGCGATCGCCGCGGACGGTGCTCGCGCAGCGGGTGCCCGAGCGGTGGCCCGTCGGCCGACAACCTCCATCGGTCGGGGCCGCTGATATCTGCCGAGAATTACAATATCGCCGACGCGAATATAATTTTAAGCGATCCCCGCGGACGGTGTTCGCCTATCGCATGTCGACATAACCTGCGCAACGATCGATGCGAACCGCCGCCGATCGATGCGGACGGCCGGTGAAATCCGAAGAAAATTTCGATTCGCCGACGCGAATGGAATTTTAGCGATCGCCGCGGACGGTGTTCGCGCTGCGAGTCACCGTGCGGTGGCCCATCGGCCGCCAACCTGGCTCGGTCGGGGCCGCTGAAATCTGCCGCGGATGTGATTTGGAGCGATCGCCGCGGACGGCCCTCGCGCAGCGGGTCCCCGATATTTTCTATAGCAAGATTAATATTTCTAATGGTACTCGAATTGGCCGGTGTTCATACAAAATCATAGCAAATTCGGCATGCAAATACTAAACAAACTATGAGAGCGAAACGAGAAGACTCGCATGTATAATGTTAAACAATAAATTGATCTTTATTACTAGCCGCAGACTTCGGAAGCGTAAGTGTGATGAAAATCCATCTGCCTGCTCGGAACCCATTTATTAATTATGATTTTAAAGGACGTAAGACATCTCCAAAGTTCTATATCGGTAGGTATAAAGTTACAGAATGTAATTCTCGGATAACTGGAATAGTTTTGAGAGGCGGATTTAGACTTTTTAGCAATAACTACAGCCGCTACAAATAAAAACGAGGTAATGCGTCGGGGGTTATAAATATGCAACAGAAATGAATATAAAAGAAAATATAACCATCGTAGGATATGTCGAGCAGGCTTTAAGAGAGAATATTTGCATCTAGACGTTTATACTAAATTAGATGGATGACGAATCGGTTTTGAGAATTTACCAACAAAAATACATCAACATCGAATCGTTAGAATGCATAGCTATTGCAATGTAATAACTTATTGTTAATTATAGATCGGACGCCGTCGAGCACATCGAGCCGTCAGACGGACACGTGGAACGATCGACGCGAACCGCGATCAATCCGAGCAGTTTATTAATTTTAGCGATCGCCGCGGACGGTCCTCGCGCAGCTGGTCCCCGAACGTTGGCTCGTCGGCCGCCGACCCCGCTCGGCCGGTTCCCTTAGAATCTGCTGTCGTTTTGTAGGCGCGAATTTTCTGCGTTCACCGGTTCGTTCAAGATATTCTCGAACGTTTAGCAAGATTAATTATTATATCACATATAACGTTTGTCCCATAAGTTTTGAGAAAAAATATTAACAGCTATATTTCATGTCGCTTTAATTTTATATTAAATTCAAGGGCAAGTAATTATTTCTAGAGCTACATTTAATAGAAATATATGCTTAAACTACGGATAATGGTTCATGTTCTTCAACTCCAACCAAATTGAAAGCATTTTTTTCTATAATAAGCTACAACGGGACATACGTTACTACTCGACTGGGCCAATCAATGTACACACAGATACGTAGCAAATGCAGCAGGCAAATGCTAAATAAACCGTGTGAGCGTAAGGAGAAGACATACATGCATAACAATAAACAATTATTGATCTGCCGAAAGTGCTCTACAACAATTTGTAATTTGATCCAGTGGGCCGGATAAATTGTCGTATTGAACGGAACGAATGGGCTCGCAAGTGTGCATTGTTTTTAGGCGATAACTCATATAGGTCAAAGGCACGTCGCAGCATCACGGTGCAACCGCCATTCATCGTGTTTAGCTGACCGGCACGTACTGCACGCACAGCAAATATCGCATGTCGGTTGCTTGTTTCTTACATCCCAGCAATTCGTGGAATCAATCTCCGGGCCTGCCGAGGAGCCGTTTCGGAATATATCGTATAATTTAAAATAAGGTGGATTTATTAAATTTGCCCGCCGTTGTTGTAAATCATTCTTATTCTTAAAAACGCGTAGTAAAGCCAACGAACAAATGAATAATATGTTTGTACAGACACGCATAACCGTACGGTAGCTAGCGGCCGATTCGACGCCCCCACCACCCTCTCGCCCAACACTTCGATGCTAAATACATTGTCGGTTCCGATATTATTTAGTCCACTTCGATTAATAACGAAATCGTGACGGGTTAACGTGGAGCGGTGTCCGTGCATTAGGCGATCGCTTTTTTTTTACATTTATTAATTGTTCTTTTGGCTCGGTGCCTGGTAATCTAAATCGAGCCGGATTTTATTTTATTTCTCGGACACGCAGCTTATTAAATCGTTACGTGCTCTTTCGATTTTTCCAATTATGTCTCGTTACGTCTATAAACCAATACCAACATGCACAATCGGTTCGCATCGATCGTTCCACAGGTATAGTATGATCAAAAATTAATCTCATCTAGTATGCTATGGATTTTTTTCTAATTTACGAATGCAACTATGTTCACGCTTAAATGTCAAACCTGACATTTCAATTTTAAGTGAGTTATAGTTGCATTCATAAATTAGGAACCATCCCACGGCCATACTAGATGAGATTAATTTTTGACCATACTATACCTCTGGAACGATCGATGCGAACCGCCACCAAGCCGGGCAGTTTACCGAGTACAGACCGAGCGCGCTGCTTGCGTATGTATCCAGAACGGGCGGCCGCGCCCG
>CALNHX010013266.1:0-18686 GCA_940337035.1 Agriotes lineatus
GCATAACAAAGTGCTACAAGTAAGTAAGGCGATACACAGAATAAAGAAAACATATCGGCAACTTTTAACAAATGGGGTCTATTGGGCTTTAAACACACAAATATCAGTGAATTTACATGGATGCATCTTAATTGTTAAGACAAAGGGGTTAGTAAACTTTTAAAACACAGTTCATCGACAATACTGGCATCAAAAAATCCTGAGTTTGACTACATCAATTTGCAATAATGGCCTCATGGCCACAATAACTAGAATTTTCTACGGCGACATAAAACAACTTCCAGGCGCGTTGCCCAGTAGGAGAACGCGCTGGTATTTTTACACAGAAAATGGGCGAAGCCCTACAATTATAATCTAGACGTGAGCCTACCAAAAGGATAACGCTCACATGCTAAATGACAAGATGAACTGCCAACGAATGTATTTTCAACAAATGCGTAATAAAGCACACGAGTTATAAACATCTCATGCTACCGCCGCCACTGGCGTATAAAACTGCTCCTTCGGTAGTCCAGTTCATGCTCAAGCAGGGCTCGAAGCCTCGATAACGCGCACTTAATCGGCGCTTCGTGATTTCAACGTGCGGCCTGCACAGTTTAATTTTCCACAATGTACAGTACCTGAATTTTATAGCTTTCCCTATTCGATGCTCTAAACGTCTCCAACTGTCAGACGGGGAGGCCTTTCAAAGCTACGGAAATGGGGTTGAACTTGATTGCGGGAGTGTTGCTAGAGGCAACACGGCCAGAAATAGACTCGAAACTTCGGCGATACGGTACCCAGCAGGTTCCTCGTTAAGAGCAAAAATGTATTCGGGAAGCACTTGCAAAACACACCGAAATACACATAGATTGCCCAGGAGTTGTGACATGTGACGTCCTTCGTTAAATAATCTACTCGAGGCGGTTAAAGGGGGTCAGAGGCCAACTATGGAACAGTGAGGAGAGAACAACAGGGCTCCATGGGGTTACCACAAAAAGCACGAAACTATCACATAGCAACTTGCACTTCTGGTGTTCTGGGCACGAGTCTCGAATTCGACGCCACGCTGGCTTCAACCCACCGCCGCAGGGCGGGAGGACTTTGGGCTCGCACAAAAGACCATCTATTAACATCTGAAGTCTGCCGGAACAGCATTTACTAAAGGGGGGTGAGCGAATTCAATCGTCTCTGGCTACTTCCACTTGTAGAGCATCTCTTTCTATGCGGCAATAGGAAATATCTTCGCGGGATCTGAATCAAAACGTGTGTCGCGTTGCCTATGGGCATTTCGCTATGTCTGCACTCGTCCGAGAAGGCGGGCGTATACAGCGTGCGTAGAAAATTAGAAAACAGCGCGGAATTACTCCACTGTTCCTAACAAATTGTGCTAAAACCTTGGCTGTTTCCAAAATGTCTTGTATTTTACTATCAATATTTTAGAGCACATAATAAAGAAGACAATTGCGATGTCGGGAAGAATAGAATGCACAACCACTCGACATTACCTAAGGCTCGAGATTCCTTAAAATAGAGAGTTTGAGCACCTTGTACGTTATACGCTAACGCTATTTTAAGGCAACTGCGCAGGCGCAGAAAATACCGTAACGCTAAACACTTATCGGAACACGTTATTTCACTACGAATAGCGTAAAGGTTTACCGTAAACGCTAAATTGGTTTGTGAGGTTGCGTTATGATGCCTAATTTCTTGTAATAGTTATGTTATTTAGGTAATTACTGCTCCTTGTATTTACTTACCAATAATTAACAAACTAAAGAAGTATACTACAACCTTTCAATATTTGCCAGATTGTGAGGTTATGTTCACATACCGTTTGTTGTTGTTGTGCTCAAACTCTTTAAAATGATACCTCCCGTAAAAGTTTATCGTTACTAGTCACGTGACTTTATCGTTAACGGGAAGTTTAACGTCGAAGTGCTCAAACTCTCTAATGTTTCTGTTTAAGTACTTATAAAATTCATTCCCTTTAAATAGAAATTGGTAAATCTTTTGTTGAGTGGCAACACTACAACATTTTCAATAGTAATTTTCAGTATTAATTTTTGCCACTATGTAATTTATGAAACATCAGATGTTTTAAATACATGTCTAAAGCTTAAATAAATGCATAGTCGTAGAAATACACCAAGTCCCAAGACATAAGAATGCCGGGCACCGTTGCTCAGTGGTTAAGCATCCTGGCTACTGATCTAAGGGTTGCGAGTTCGATCCCTGGCCCCGGTGAGGTTTTTAAAAATAAACAAATGCAGATGAAAGGTTCTACAGAATGCCATCAATCGGAAGTGATGTAAAGTCGTGGTCCCATGTTACTATGATGTGTAGCATGTAAAAGATCACTTGCTAGGGTTGAAACTTCTTAGTCTCGGCAAAATTGTAAGTAAGACTTTGACCATATGAACATAGCAGTTGGTGTCTAAGGTACCTGTCACTCCGCATGCCTAGACCTTGTCCATTACAAACAAACAAGACTGTAAGACAAAAAATGTAACTTTTTTAGTTACCTTTTGCATGTGTAAAATGTTATAATTTCAATGTTCGTTCCTATAGTCTGTTATAGAATGTAAACAGAACGGGTAAAAATGAGGAGCACTTCTAGGTCGCTCAGATGGCGCCACTCGTAGAGTTTGCCTTGCAGTGGTCTATATTATTTGCCGGATATCGCTCTCCTGTCAGCCTCGTCATTGCCATTTTTTATTTTTTTTATTTTGAGGATAAATTTATTGTATTTTGTGTTTGCGGTGTCGTTAATCTTATCCCATCCAAAATGGTTAAAATTAACTGCTGCATGCCAAACTGCATCCCCGAGAGGAATCACAGACCACATCAGTTTATTCATCCAGAAAAAAATCCTGAATTATACTATAGGTGGTTACATGCAATTGGTAACACAAAGCTGAACAAAAAGTATGTTTACGATAACTTTCGAATATACGAAAAACATTTTATCAACGAAGATCTTGGCCCAAATAGAGTGGTAAAAAGAACAGCGTTACCTACCAAAACAATTTTTGCCAGGTAGGTACATACATAACGCATGTAGTTTTTTCTGCGGTCAAAAAGAAATCCGTTTTTGGTGTAGTTGCAGAGCAAGTTCAACAAACTTCATCTCTGATAGAGGCGATACACTCGTATTGTGTGAAGCATGATGGGAATTTTGAGCCAGAATTTGAGGACCAACCTATTACTGTAGATCTTTCGATCGGTATGCCAGGTGAGTTACAAGGTTATTCATTTTAGTATCAGAATAATACACAATTCACCCTAAATCGAACGAGAATATTAATATAGCATCCCATGGGGTGGAAGCTTTGAACCCAAGCTAAGGGCACGGCCTACGACAGAATTTTGACCAGAACATCCTGGGGAAATTATGGAGTTTGCTTGTATATCTGCAGTCTCTTAAAAATTGGTTACATTTTTTAAAGTTGGCTTGTCAATGTTACTTCTGAGTTCTTCCCACTCGTGTAATGAAACTGCATCCAACTTTTCAACAGCAATATGTAAAACTAAAGTATCCCACTGATCTACTGGCTCATTTAGTTTTCCAGTGATCGTAAATGATTTGAATAAAAATCAATTACATTTTGTAATTTTTTTTAACATGGAATTTTGGCTTAGACCGCGTAGTATTTGTATATGAACACCCAGCAGTTTCTGGCTTAATGTGCCTTGCACCTTGTGAAGTCAAGCAAAAACCCGCACGATGGTCATGCTCTTTGGTGGCTCGTGTTGTTTAAGTATCTTGAGAAGGAGGATACTTAGGCGGATTTGGCCGTTTTGCTGTTTGTGCATCCCATATTCACTAACATTTTGCAAGACTTTGCAGCTTGCATCATCAGAGTGAAAGTCGCACTAAGAACCGAAGGTCGGTGTGGAGCTATTTATAGTCCTCCGTGCCAGGCGCGCGGAGTGGCGTGGTCGTCCGAGTGCAACGTAATCCGTGGGGCGTGGCCGTATGACGCACAGTGGTTGTAATGCTTTAGATCGTGTATCACAGGGGTCCACGTTTTACTAAGCTTAAAGCCATCTTCCCTGTTGATATTATTTGGATGTTTTTCTATTTCTATGGCTTCACGTATCACTCGCGGGAGGTAGTGAGGTATTCTGGCAAGTACTGTTGAGTGCTCAAATTCTATAGTGTGCCCATTTGTAAACGTATGCTCAGCTACGGCTGATTTTGTGATGCTTTTGTGTTTGCAATCGCCTTTATGTTCTTGAAGTCTTAGATCAACTGAACGACTAGTCTGTCCAATGTAACTCGAGCCGCAAGAACAAGGAATGTGATATACGCCAGCGTTTTTTAAACTTGGAATCTTGTCTTTTACCGATCTGAAGCCGTTACCCAAAGTTTCCTTGCTCGTGAACACAGTTTTGATGTTGCATCGTTGCAGGACACGTTCTATCTTATCAGTCGAGCCTTTAACGTAAGGTAGAAATGCTAAGCCTTCCAGAGGTGGGGATTCTTCTTTAGCATTTTGTGTCATAGTCTTGTCTAGTGCTTTTCGTATGGCGGTAGCTGTGTATCCGTTCTTTTGTAAAGAGTCAAACAGATGTAGCTTTTCTCTCTCTAGATTTTCTTCATCTGAGATACGAACGGCTCTTGTCGCTAAAGTTTGGAGAACTGTTGCTTTTTGCATTGGATGATGGTGTAAGTCAGCATTTAGATATATGTCCGTGTGTGTTTTCTTTCTGTAGACTGCATGTCCTAAACTGCCATCTGATTTACGGTTCACCAGGACGTCTAGAAACGGAATACTGCAATTTTCCTCTACTTCCATTGTGAATTGTATGTTGGAATGTACAGAATTCAGGTGTTTTAGAAACAGATTAATGTCTGGCGTCCATGTGAGCAGATGACAAAGGTATCATCTACATATCTCAACCAGCAAGTCGGTTTTAGCTGCGCTTGTTCGAGAGCTTTGGTTTCAAAAGCCTCCGTGTAGATATTAGCGATAACAGGTGATATCGGTGAACCCATAGCCGCTCCTTCGACTTGTTCGTATATTTTATTGTTCCAACTGAAGTAAGTGTTTTTCAGGCAAATTTCGACAAGTTCAAGTTGGTCTGTAGGCAAGATATCTTTGAGCATTACTAGCACTTCATCAACCGGCACTTTCGTGAAGAGTGATACTACGTCGAAGCTGACTAAGAGATCATCTTTGTTTAACTTTATGTTCTTTAGTTTTTGGACAAAATCTGCTGAATCCTTGACAAAGGAGTCTGTTTTACCAGTTAGAGGCTGTAGTACCTATACTGGTTAAATGTCTTGCCAAAGCATGTGTAGAAGAATTGATCGCGCTGAGAATAGGTCTCAACGGCACGCCCTTTTTATGTATCTTAGGTAGACCATACATGCGAGGAGTTATGGCATTTCTAGGAATCAATCGGTGCTTTAAAGTGGGATCGATACTATCGGAGCATTTTATGGCAGACGTTATCTTTGTTTTGAGAGAGGTAGTGGGATTGCGGTTCAGACTTTTGTAAGTTGTATCAGATAGTAAGACCTCCATCTTCGAATTATACTCTTCAGTGTTCATTACGACAGTAGCATATCCTTTGTCAGCTTTGAGAACGACAATATCTTTGTTCTTATTTAATGCTTTAGCTGCCTCTCTCTCTGCTTTGTTGATGTTGGAGCGCCACTCCGCGCGCCTGGCACGGAGGACTATAAATAGCTCAACACCGACCTTCGGTTCTTAGTGCGACTTTCACTCTGATGATGCAAGCTGCAAAGTCTTGCGAAACGTTAGTGAATATGGGATGCACAAACAGCAAAACGGCCAAATCTGCCTAAGTATCCTCGTTCTCAAGATACTCAAACAACACGAGCCACCAAAGACTTCTTCACAAGGTGCACAAGGTGCTGCTGGGTGTTCATATACAAATACTACGCGGTCTAAGCCGAAATTCCATGTTAAGAATAATAATCAGAGTAACCGCGAAAGCCTCAAACAGTATATTTTGTAATTTTATCGCAGACTCTTTATAAATTGGTTCCAGATTAAATAAAACTTTAACATGATTAATGATTATCATTATTTACAAATTTTATAAATAAAAGTGCACAAACAGTAAAGTTCAACTCATTCGACATCACTATCACTTTCTATTTCAGTTTCACTATCACTGCTGTTTATGTTTATAATAAGTGGTTGTACGTCATCCATCATAATTATTATCCACTATCCACTTTTTCTCTTCTGTCTTCTGTGTGTGGTTTACGTAATTTATCCAATTTTCTGGTGTAACTTTTTCATAAGCATCCTTAATTAAATTTCGAACATCAGCTTCTTTGAATGTGACGTTTTTTCGAGCAACGTACCCTTTAACTTGGTTCCATGCTATTTTGATGGGATTTAACTCGCAGTGATATGGGGGTAACCTGAGTATTTTTACGTCATGCTTTTTGGCAATTTCTTCGATGATGTACCCATTAAACTGGTTTTTGTTTATTCACTACTTCTAACAATTCGCGTTTTAAGTAATCATCTTCAAAATATATATCTTTGCTCAACAACTATTCCTTTATTGTTTCTTTGTTAGATGAAGTGTTGGGTACCTGTTCTAATTTCCTACTGTGGTAGGGTGCGTTATCCATTACTATCACGGTTTTTTGTGGAATATTCGGGATTACATTATTTTGGAACCAATTTTAAAATGTTTCGCCGTCCATCTCGTCGTGATAATCTTGCGAATTTTTCTTTGGTAAAAAAGTCAACTCCGCGCCAGCAACGAACCAATTCTTGCTTCCTACCTGAACTAAGACAAACCGCGGACCTGGCGACGTTGGAGCTTTTAATCCGGTGGGCAACCCTCGAACAAATGCATCCCTGTGCGATAGCACTGTGGTATCTGTCCATTCTTTATTGACGGTATGACCAATATTGACCCATGATTCATCGTAATAAACAACATTGATATTCTCCCTACGATAATTCCGTATTACACGAAGATATCTTTGTCTCCACTCAATTATTTCAGGTTTCTCAATCAACGTTGCCCTCCTTGTCCTGTTGTGGTACATAAATCTTATGTTCTTTAGCAATCTATACAGCGTCGTCTTAAGAGAAATCTGGCACATCGGAATCAGCGTTGACACTGGCTAAAATAGCTTTTAGCGTAGAAGGTATATTTTGAAGAAAAAGCTATGCACCTTTGTTTGAATTATACCTTCTGTCACTTCGTCGTATTTGTTGGAACGGGAGCTCGAAATACTTTCACCTTTTGAACATTTTTTCGGTGGTTCAATCCTAGTGGCTGAAGTGGATGCTTTGCGCACTGTGAATAATGTTCTTTGTGATACACCTGTCATTTCCAACACTTTTTTTTGTAATGTAATTAAAATATTCATGTTCTACCCTATTGTTTAAATTATAATTCAGCACGTTTACCAATAACTGTTTTTCGCGCAAGCTTAACATTTGACCCGTTTTCAATTTGCTGATTCCATCCATAGTTGCAAACAAACTGAATCATATCTCAAATTTAACACAGAAGCAAACTTCTACTTATTTGCAGAAAATGAAAACATCATTTGCATCTACTAATAAGTTACATATTAAGGCTGGGGATTGAAACGAAGAAAATTCACCAATAGTCTCTCTTTCTTTATCGTGTTGCGTGGTGCTGGTATCTATATTAGTATAGACGCACTCGAATTTTCCAATGTCAAATTATGCAAGGGTTTGTTTCAATTTTTTATTTATTTTTTTGTTAATTTCCACAAATGTAGAGATATCGATTTGAAATCCGGTATACTTGCTTACTATTATGTACTGCACTAATAAAAAAACTTTCATAAACTATACTTAACTGTAAGGGGCACTTTACCTATATTTCTAAACTTGTTTTAACTCTAACTTTGTTAACTGTAACAAGAAATCAATTAATGACTTTGGTGACATCAGTTTTTTGTCTTTTGTGCTTACGAAAATGCTACGACATAACGAAACTTTCAGCACTGGAGAATTCGTTATGTAGCTGCATATTCTTAAACATAAAAGAACAAATTTTTATGTCACTAATGTCATTAATTGATTTATCATTCTTTTTTACTAGATGACCATTGTTTTTGTGATCATGGCTACTTGATAATTGCACGTCTTAATGACAATCAAAAACCTTTGATAGACATTTTAAGGTAAACGGTTGCTTTTAGGCTTAAGAACTAAGAGTACTTTATTTTTGTTATTTTTAATTCTCTTTCAGATAATAACTTAAAATTTTAAAACCCCTCGTGGCCCAGGGTTTGATGTACTAATCTTTTCCATTGCCTTCTGTTTTCTGCCATATTTTTCCATCTCTGCAGTCCTAATGTTCTTGCTCAACCTGCTCCAGTCATTTATTGCGAGGTCTCCCTCTTCTTCTTGTGTTGATATTCTCGCTTCTCAGTACTCTCCTGGTCGTCTTCTCCTCTGGTTGACGCATTACATGTCCTAACCAACGTATCCTCTGGGTTTTAATGTAGTTCGTGATGATGGATTGGTTAAACACCTCGTATATCTTCTTGTTTGTTCATCTAAAATCTAAACCATTCCCCGTTTACCTGCTTCCCTCCAAAAATTCTTCTTAGTATACGCCTCTCCCATACTTCCATTTTTTCTTGATCTACTTTATTTAACACACACGTTTCACAACCGTAAAGTACTGTAGGTAAAAACAATTGTTTTATATATTCCCGGTGTTGTCTTATGAGATATCACTTTTGAATTAAACACTGCTCTCAAACTTGTTACACTTTTATTTGCAGTATTTATCCTTGCCATTATTTCTTCACTATTTCTCCCATTTTCACTTATCACTGTGCCTAAGTAGCTGAATTTTTCTACTTTTTCAAAGTTGTAAGTTCCCATTATCATGTATTTGGTTGTCTGTTCGTTATTGTTTAATCCCATTGTTGCAGCCGCTTTTCCATTTTTCGTATTGCATTGCTTAATTCCTCTTTCGATCTGGCAATTATAGCTACCTTAACAGCGTAAGCAATGCACTGATGACCTTTATTGTATATTGTTCCCTTGATGTTTATTTCGGTTTCTCTGACTACTTTTTCCAGAACAAGGTTAAATAGTACGGTGGAAAGCGGGTCTCCCTGTCTTAACCCCGTATTTACTTTAAAGTGCTCGCTTTTATTTTCATTCACTTTTACCTTACATTTCCTTTCACTTAGTGTGATTTTGACCAATCTTACTATTTTGGCTGGTATACCAAATTCTTTCATTGTTTCATATAACTTTTTCCTATTAACAGAATCGTAGGTTTCCTTAAAGTCTATATACAGAGCGTACAGCGGTATGCATTTTGCTTGCACCTGTCTCAATATATGTATTTGGTCCATCGTTGATCTTCCCTTCTTGGTAGTCGTTTAGGATTCTTTCAGCCCATTTCGTTAACCTCTCTTGTAAGCTAGATGCCATGACTTTGTACGTTACATCTAGGAGTGCAATCCCTCTATAATTCTGAAATTCGGATCTGCTTCCCTTTTTATGTATTGTACATAGCATTGCCTCTTCCCATCTGCTTGGTATTTCCTCGTTCTCCCACACTTCTGAAATTAGCTCGTGTATTAGTCTGTACAGTTCCTCCCCTCCACTTTTTATTAATTCCGCCATTATTCCGTTTTCTCCGGGGCATTTGTTGTTCCTCATTTTTGCTATAATTTCTATTGTTTCTTCTAATTCTGGTTTCCTTACTCCTTCTGCACTCATCCCTGGTTGATTCATTTCGTCTCCCTCTACTTCTTCTTCTGCTTCATATAACATGTTTTGGAAGTGCTGCATCCAACCCTGCATAATTTCTGCTTCCCCTCCTATTAGGTTACATTTTTGTCCTCATAGTACTGTGTTTTTACTTGGTATCCTCTTGTGTCCTTTCTTACGTGTTGATAAAAATTTCATACGTTCTTTTTTCTGTATTTTTCTCTATTTTCCAGTTTCGACTCTATAAATTCTCTTTTATTCCTCCTGCAAATTTGCTTTAATTTCATTTGGTTTTGTTTATACTTGTTTCTATTATATTCTGTGGGGGTTTGCAACATCCCTAGTCTGGCAATTTTTCCTTCTTCTATTATATTGGCACACTCTTCGTCGAACTATCCATTTTTTGTAATTCATTTTGTTTTTCTTTACTAATTCTGCTACCTCCCATATTGTTTCTTCTATTCTTTGCCACTTCCGGTTAACGCACCAACCTCATCTCTAATCCTCCCTGTGTTTCTTGTTATGATTTCCTGATAGCCTTTTATATGTTGTTCATCTTGTAGTTTTCTTGAATCCCATTTTGTTCCCTTTTCCAAGAGTTTCTTGTTTCTTTCGGGTACACTTAACTTTAGATTAACTTTAACCATATAATGGGCAGAGTTTGCATCGGCCCCCCGACAGGTTTTGACGTCGTGAATGGTTCTTGCATGTTTAGTTTCGATTAATACATGGTCGATTTGATTTATTGTACGTCCATTTGGGATTCCCATGTGCCCTTATAAATATCCTTATGTGCAAAGTACGCGCTTATTACTCTCATTTTATTTTCAGTTGCAAATTCTATTAGTTTTTCTTCGTTCCGATTGGATTCCCTATGTTTACTCTATTTCTCTATTACTATTCGATACATTTGTTCTTGACCAATTTTCGCATTACAGTCTCCTATAATTATTTTGATATCATAGTTTGAAATCTTCTGATATATTTCTTCTAGCAATTCATAATATTCATCTTTTTCTTCTGCGTTTTCTTCTTCGGTCGGAGCATGGATATTTATGATAAGTTTTCTATATTTTGTTTTAATTCTTGTTTCAGCCAATGGGGCACTTTAAAGTGGACTGTATATTTATTTTAAAATTCATTCCTTCTTCCCTCGTAGATGGCAAAAACTCAACTCCTCGTCACAAGCAAGCGCACTTACCCCTAACCCTCTAGCATTTACAGAGGCAGTCATGCGCAAACAATTCTTATGTAGCACATTCTTTCTGATATTGCTTCGAATCTTATCACTGTGTTTTTGTCTTTTCTCTTTATTAAGAACCCTACCCCAAATCTCCTTTTTGAATTCCCACTATTGAAAAATATGTACTGACCCAACTCTTGAATTACTTTCTCTTTTTGTTTAGTTTCTTGTATTGCAACGACAGCCAATACATATTTTTCCACTTCGCGTATTAATGTTTTCATTGCTCCTTCGCTGTAAGTGCCCCAAACATTCTACGTTGCTATTTTGATTGTATTTCTTTTCTTACTTTCTAGTTTTTCCCGTGCAGTTATGGTACTACTCTTCATCTCATTCTCCATTTTCAAATTCATTTCCGTTTCCGTTGCCAAATTCGTCTCCATTAGTCTAACCTCCTGTTGCGCCGCTAGTTTTTTGGTTGGTGAATATCCATTTGTTGTTTATTGACGTCCCAGTCGTACCTTATATCATTTATAATTATCTTCTGGTAGCCAATTTTTACTTTTTTTTCCTTTCTCTCTTTCCTCTTTCATAATTCTCCACAGTTCTGTTTGAATTATATTAGTATATGCTGCTAAATAGAGCACTATGAGATCACTGCATAGTTTACATCCTCCACTATCAGTATACAGTTTGTGTAGTTCCACAGAATTCCAGATGCGTTCTTTATCCGCCAAAAGCGCACTCACGGTTTCGTTATATGAGATAGCAATTACTCTATTTTTTTCAGACTTACGTTTTGCAAATTCAACTGCATTTGAGCCCATGAATTTGTTGCGACAGTCAAGATGGTATTTTGCATCTGCAGCATGTAAGCCATTAACCAGTGGTGTAGTCGGGGGTATACGGAGGTATATGGCATATAACAACTTTTTTACTCACGGCATATGATTATAACTACTTATTTTATTAAAAACGGAAGGCATATTCTTAAATTTTGCAGTACGAGGGATGCTCTGTTAATAGTTAGTAGCAGGCCATGGAAGCTCAATTGGCTAGAAGTGTAGATTTTAATATAGCTAAGTAGGTCAAATTGTGAACAATCTAAAAAGGTATAAGAAGCCAGAAATATAATAATGTTGCAACGAGCAATTAAGAAGACAGACATAAAGACAGAAAATAGCAATTGTGAGAAGTCGACAAGACATTATAAAGCGAGTGAAAAGCAAACAGCAAGACAGGAAAAAAAACGAGTAAAAAGCAGACAGATGGACATCGAAAGCATTTATGAAGGAAGTGAACTCTTTAAAAGGATCTGTGCAATTACGCGAGTGAACAGAGCAAAGCAAATAATAAAACGTGTAGTGGCGCAAAGAGACATTTTGACAATTAAAAATGCAGACAATATTTTAGATATAAGAAATTTTTAAATTCCATAATTTGTAAGTAAATTTATTTCAAAATGTAATTGATTTGAACTTGGCTGATTTTTGTTTGTATAGTATTAGATTAGCATTTGTTTATACCGGACCATCAGAGAACAATTGGATAAATTATAAGATTGACATGAAATTTTGTGCTCCTTTTGAATACACGTTTTTATATAATAAAATTAAATATTTTGAGCTAAAAAGTGTTTCACTGTGTTAAGCAAGTGGTATAATTCATATGAGAACGTTTGCGGCCATTTCCGCAAACATAAATTATTTCACCAAGAGCATCTCCGAGGAAACGTTCGCCACCCACATCAAGATTACGAAGAAGGATTCCAGCCGAAAAGAAGGTCCAGAGCCAGGGCATTCTACTGCGACGCATCAGGTAGGAGTGCAGGACACTGACCAGCAGCACAGACACCGGGGAAAACCGTTCCAGACGAAGATACGAGCTGGGGTCCCCTTTCCGAAGATTGAATGATACTCAGGTTCCAGGATATTCTGTAAATTTGCATTTAGCAAAGCAATATATATACTCCGATCACATCTTTTTGGCATGAAGGTTGGCCTTGGATTTTTGTTGTTAAGTTGCCCATGAACAGAACCGTAATTTTTTTATATACAGGACCACCCAAAAATTCTTCGAAAACATACATTTATGTGAAAGTGCAGTGTATCACCGGCTTGGACACCAAAACATACACGTTAGACTCAAAAGAAAGTTACCTCAAGACGTAATAATAGACATTATAGACATTAATTAATCTAACCTATCATAAGTATCGAGGAGTCATATTGTATTACCTCTAAGCTAAGATATTAAAGTTAAAAAAAAATCATATTAATTATAACAGCCATGTATAACAAAGTAATAATTGTTGATCTGGTTAATAAAACTAATAACTAAAAAAGAACCGTAATTTTTATTTTGTTGTATAATCTGCATAACCTCCCAACAAATTTGCCGTCACTTGACAGAACATAATATTGTTGCCAGATGGACTGCTTACTTTGATAGTACATGTTGAGAATTGTTTAAAATCTGAAGTATTGCAAGACCTTCCACGTACTTGATTAAAAATGTCTCTAATTACACAATTACTGAAACTGCATACATACATAAAAATTACTAAGTTCCATTTTCTGTTCTGCTTAAATATGGCAACCTTGCATTTGAACATGTTTTGGCATATTTTCTAACCTAAAATTATTTGGTAACCATAACCTCAAATGTAAACCTGGTTTAAACACAACAAAATAATTTTACACCTTTATGCCAAAAAGATGTGAACGGAGTTTAATTACAAACTTTTCACAACAATTTAAAGTATAACAGTGTAACAAAAAAATATTGAATTTTCTTATGGCGTCTGCCATGATACTCAAGTTCCAGGATATTCTGTAAATTTGCATTTAGCAAAAGTACTTAGATTTATTTTTTTATTATATTATTTGTTACCCTTATAACTTCATCCTCATTGTTAAAACAATATGATTTTGTTCAGGAAGAAGAGCAGCTAGGCAGCTAATCGCCTCTACAATCGATACGAGAATGATCGCTTATTTGCAATAGCGACCGACACTAACGAATGGCCCGGGGCGTTTTTTTACTCATAAATCTTTGTCGGCTTTGCTTTAGTAACCGGGACACAAGTGTTCCAATTCTGAAACTGTAATCGACAAGCGACCCACATAAATCAGCGATCACCAACCCGAGCATCTGTGAGCGCCCGAGCGAATCAACGTTTTAACTATTCAAGCTCTCAGCAACAAGTGACGACTCTGCGCGCTTAAAGCTCGGCATGCGCGTTTTGCCTTCCCTTTTTAGTCACACGATGCCCTGTTGCCCTTGCAGCATGGAATATTTTGAAATGGGCAGCAGCTTCTGTTAGTTAGCAAGAAACGCTGGAACGGCAAAAACTCGGGGAGTTTTTAACGGCTCTATCAAAACTTCTCCCTGAAGCGAATGTTGAGATTAAATTATTTAACTGCAGTAGAAGCAGTACACCGCCTAGACAATCCGGCGGCGAGTTGATTGGAACTCCCCTGTTCTGATGAAAGCAATTCAACGTGTCGTAGTTGTGGTTTTACATAAAGTACAATGGAAAAGCAACACGTCTTCAGAAATGTTCGCACTAGCTTTACATGCCCTAAATGAGAAAATGAAGTAACGCCGCTTATTTGGTCAGCGCGCAGAGGCGCACTAGCCCAAATGCTCTGAGGCAAAAACGCTTAGGATTGGAAATTAATAAAATAATTTTTGGAATATTTATCGATGTATTGTCAAATATCGACAAATATCGATGTAATTTTGATATCGAATATCGATATGTAAATGTTAATATCGACAATCCGTGTTTCCCGGTTTCTGTGGCTCCATTTAAATTATATGGGCATGAAATTTCATTGAACTTATTGTAACTGGTCATTAAAAAAACTTCATCAAAGAGGCCCAAGAAAGAAAAAGATAGACATAAGCTGTATGTGTAGTATTAATTCAGAAACAGGTAATTTTAATTAATACCACTGTCAGTCTCAAACCGCTTTTCAGACAAGCATTTTAATGTTGCATATGTTACGTCATGGTTTTCACTGATTCATATGGCGTATGCTAGAAATGCAGTTTAGGAATGTGGAACGGTCAATAAATCAATTGTGATTGAGTTTACTCTGATAGAGTAGATGT
Organism: Agriotes lineatus; assembly: GCA_940337035.1. Taxonomy (NCBI): domain Eukaryota; kingdom Metazoa; phylum Arthropoda; class Insecta; order Coleoptera; family Elateridae; genus Agriotes; species Agriotes lineatus. The sequence continues at coordinate 15,001 of CALNHX010013266.1, forward strand.
AAGATTAAGTAGTTCAACTGTTCCAAATGTAAGCGCGACATACGTGTTGTTTGTCTAAGGATACTTCGATCAATACTTTTTTGATTCACGTGTTTCTTTCACTATCGTCCATTTACTTGACATCCGAATTGTCTATTAGGCTTGCTTGCTATTGCTCCTTATTATGTGTTACTTTACTGTAATTTTGGACAAATGTCACATTGACAGTATTATAAAACAAGCCATATTTGAATCCGACCTCATCATAAACTGCAGATTTTTTGTTTCGCCCAGTTCCCTATAGTTAAATAAAGAGAAACTACTGCAGATGCACAAAATTTACAATTAAATATTACTTCATTGTCTTTAATTAATTCATTATTTTGATTTAAACTATAATCTTACTTTTCTTCTTTGAGTGCTTTGACATTTTCTTAACTTAATTACTGTACAGTCCGAAAAACAATACAAGTTCAAGCAAGCAATTTATTAAAAATTTGACTGACAGTGCTGAAGTCTCGAGAGATCCAAAAAAAAAACTGTTCCTCAGCAGGCTGTGGAATGAAAAGTCACGTATTTACTTGTGTCGGATAATAATTAGTTGTCAATTTCTCTACGAATCTGGCAGATTGTTAAAAGATTTCTGCTCCTAAAAATGACGTTTCATTTTTATTTAACTAGTGAATCACCCGAGTTACGCTTCGGTTCGCAAATTTAGAGGAGATTCATTAATATTAATTAAAAAAAAGATGCACCGGCCGGGAATCGAACCCGGGCCGCACGCGTGACAGGCGAACATTCTACCACTGAGCTACGGAACTTTGTTGAACTTCGCGTTGCTGTAGTGGTATATAATGACTGAGCTACGCTAAGTTTTGCTAATTTGCCAATTTAATTAAAACCTTTTTTGAAAACAAAAACCGGCCTACGATCTAAGTCTAACAATTAGCAACTTAAGCCATCAGACAACTTAATCGGTCCAGTATCGTCGGAGGAGCTAGCGAACCAAGATACAAAGAGATCAACGATTTTATGTAGTGGATTCCAGCTGACACAAGTAAAGACGTGACTTTTCATTCCACAGCCTGCTGAGGAACAGTTTTTTTTGGATCTCTCGATATAAATAAAGTTACGGTGGTCATTTGAATTTGTGGTCTAGTTAGCTATGATCGTTGTTTATGTAAGTCGTAGCGTATTCTCATATATATAATACACATATATTGCTAGTAGGGCCTGGAAACGTCAGAAAACATTACGGCGCCGACATAGTCTCACTTAGAGTATAACGCGTCTCGTGCGCATGCGTGAGAATTCGAACTCCGCCTTTAAAAGCGAATTTTAAACTTGACCACTTCCCCATTGGCCGGACGACGCCGCCGCGCTTGCACACAGCTCACCATTATACATTGAAGAGTTGGTTGTCTGTCTCACTTCCTTGGTCAGTTTCCCACTCATAGCCGCTAGCAATATAGTAAGTATTAGATATATGCGTATTCTACAGGCACATTTTGTTTTTACACGTAACTGCTTCTTGTAACCTGCTTTGCCAACAATAGTAAAGACACGTTTTTGGCGTTGAATTATTTGTAATAAGACTTATAGATTTCCATTACCAGTAATTTGTATATTATTTAAAGATTTAAAAAAAAAATTAAATATGAGGTTATGTATCTAACCATATGATGTAATGCACGATATGACTTCAACAACACCAAAGTTAACTAGACTACAAATTTAAACTGATATCCCTCTCTATGTATATACCATGTCTATACGCTGACTGTGCAACATACGAAATCACATGTTAAATTTTTAATGTTAAAATATTTCCTCTCCTATTAATCCTAGAGCTAAAGTGCAATTACAAAAGATTTAGGGCTAGCTTCAGTATTCCCAACTCAATTATTATCTTACTTTCAAAGGTTTTTACAAAGAAAAGTGGAAAATGATTACAAACCAGAAAATTGGAGCTGCCATGGAAATTGAGCGTCGTCGATGTGGTTTTAGCCGTCAATCGTCACTTACAATTCAAAATGTTATATGATACAATACGTATTGTAATACTGATATGATATACTGTTTATAAAATCGTTCTTATGAAAAAATTTGATCACTTTTTGCGAAATTAGCAAATTAACGCAATACTGCAACAAAGTTTAAATTAAGTGACGTTTGTCGACTAAAACAGCACCGCTGCGACGCTTAATTTGCATGGCTGCTGTTTTTTAAATTAACATTTGATGGCATATTTACCACTTCCCTGCTTTGTAGGAAAACTTTGGAAGTAAGATAATAATTGGAATTAACAGACTAAAGCAAGCCTTAAAACTTTTTTATTTACACTTTGGCTATAGGATTATTAGGAGAGCCAATGTTAGAGAATTATAAATTTAGCATGTGATTTCCCATGTTGCTTCGTAAGCGTATACCCTTGGTGTAAACGTGTGTTGTATTTGCGTCTCTGTCTGCGTCCCTGCGTGACCTTTTCATCGGAAAGAGCGGGTATTACTTCTTCCGCGATCGGCCGTCGTGGCGTGTCCTTTATAACGCAGCGACAAGCAAGCATGGTGTGTACGCTTTTGTAGGCGAGTGGTTACTAGTGTTGCCAGATGTCCCGCTTTTGGCGGGATGTCTCGATTTTTAGCCCTCTCAGGACACGTCCCGCCAGCACCCTGAGCGGGACGCCCTAAATCCCGCTTTTTCATCTAAGAAGCCAAGTTAGCGCGGTAGGTATTTTGTACAAAATCAAAGACTTTTTAAAAGCTGCTATTGAGGATAACAATAAAAAATCTATCGAAAAATGGCATGACATTTTTAAAACTCAAAACTTGCCTCATCTCCTAAAGTTATACCAGTTTAATACATCAATACTTGTATCGAATGCATCGACTGAAAGGGTTTTCTCGCAAGCAAATGTAACATGGACTAATAGACGCAATAAATTATCGATAGAACATGTGAAGGCGGAGATTCAAATAAAAGTAAATTTTCAGATGTCTTGTAGAGAGTTTTATAGATTTGCCCTAAAAAAAAAAGAAAACGTTATAAGCGGCAAAATCAAGCTCAAAATATGTGTTCTATAAAAAAAATTTTTTTTTTCTATAGCACATGTTAAAGTGTGCTTTTATCAACTCAAAACAAAAGGTCAAGTTTTACTTTAACAACAAGGGTAGATAAAGTAGCACTTTAACATCAAGGATAGATAAAGTGATTTAATTTTCTAACTTTTGTTTAAATTAAATATGACAGCTTCGTATTATCGTAGCAACCTAATCTAGCTACTGACATTTTAAAATGTGATTGACTGTCCTTATTTTCTTTTAAAATTGTTAAAGTTCTTGCTATAGAAAAAAATATTGTATTATACACGACGTTAAAGTTATTACTATCCACTCTGGAATCATTAACGTCTCGACTTCGTCTCGACGTTAAACGATTCACTCGTGGATAAAATTTAACTTTATCGTCTTGTATAATAAATTACTAATAGTTGTATTAAATAATAGTAATTTACAATACAAGTGCGTAAAGCTACTCTTTAGGTACGAGTGGGGTAGAATTAAAACGCGAGTGAGCGAGCGTTTTAAGCCCCGCGAGTGACTAAATATGCTTTACGCATGTGTATCGTACAATATTTTATCTACGACAGATTCTAGAAAACACGGTAAATATTTACAAAAAAAATTGAATGTAAATTAGGATTACCA
>CALNHX010013267.1:0-18678 GCA_940337035.1 Agriotes lineatus
ATATGTCGATTATTGATTCCAAGGCGGTCTTAATTCACATTATGTCGATGTTCTAGAATGAAATACACATACCGGGTGATCATAAATGGTTGTGATTTTTTTTCTTAGGTTGGCACTGTTTCTGTTGGTGGCACTGTAAGTCTATGTCAAATTCGAGATTAACAGGTTATGTTTTGTATCAGTTTTGACGCAGACTGACGCAAAACCTAACCTGCTAACTTCGAATTTGACATAGACTTACAGTGCCACTAATATAAACAGTGCCAATCTAAGAAAAAAAAATCACAACCATTTATGATCACCCGGTACATAACCTAAACCATTGCATAACTTTCACCGACTGTCGTAAAAATGTTATTGGAAATTAACATAAAAACCAACACTCAAAGCATGTTACATCTGCTACATCAATAACTGCGTATTAAGTTATTAAGGACTGATGAAAGTGTTCCTTGATTAAACGAAATTGAGTTTTCAACAGATCTTCACGTTTTAGAGTCCCCTGAACCAAAAAAACATATTTTTTTTCATTGGTCTGTCTGTCTGTGTGTGTGTCTGTCTGTCAGTCTGTGAACAGAATATCTCAAAAACTAAAAGAGGTATGGCGTTGAAACTTCATATATAAGTTTTGTTTACTATGTAGATGTGACAGCAAGCTTTTGAAGAAAATCGCAAAACCGGAAGTAGGTGTTTACTCTTGTGATTTTTAAGTTTTTTTCGATTTTTTCAAAAACGGCTTTAACGATTTTTTTCAAACTTCACATTTTCCAGTTGAATACTTCTAAAATGGATTTCTTTTGTTTTCTTTTATATTTTTTTCATTAACTCCTATTTTAAATAGAACACCCGGTATATTATTATATTTTTGAATTTAGCTTAAAATTCTAGAGAAAATGTGTGTCTTCAACTAACGCTCTATTTTGTACCGTTTTTGCAGAATTTGTAATTTTTGAAAAATTTTGACAAATGCTTAAAACTTTAAAATCAAATTTTTGCTAATTATAAGATCACTGTAAAAGGAAGTTGTGTGCGTTTATCACACCAGATTTTTTTTTATTGTTCTGTCTGTGTGTCTGTCTGTGAACAGAATATCTCAAAAACGGAAAGTGCTATGGCGTTGAAACTTCATACATAAGTTTTGTGTACTATGTAGATGCGACAGCAAGCTTTTGAAGAAAATCGCATAACCGGAAGCAGGTGTTTACTCTTGTGACTTTTCAGTTTTTTCAATTTTTTGAAAAACGGTTCTAACGATTTTTTTTAACTTTACATTTTTATAACATTTTTAATGTGTATTGATGTGAAATAGGTGATTTTCCAGTTGAATACTTCTAAAATGGGTTTCTTTTGGTTTGTTTCTATTTTTTTTATTAACTCCTATTTTAAATAGAACACCCAGTATATTATTACATTTTTGAATTCAGCTTAAAATTTGTCTCTTGAACTAACACTATTTTGTACCGTTTTTGTAAAATTTGTAATTTTTGAACATTTTTGACAAATGCTTAAAAATTTAAAATCAAATTTTTGGCCAATTATAAGATCACTGTAAAAAGAAGTGTGCGTGTATCACACCAGAATTTTTGAAAGGAATTGGTAGTAATTTTACGTTATGGTAGTACAATACGAACAACAATAATTTAAAATAGTATATTAGCCTATCCTTACCATCCTATTCTATAAAATCGGTAGTCTCTTTGTTTGTACGTATGTATTTTTGTTCGCTATCTCCTCCAAAGATACTGGACCGATTAAATTGTATGATAGCTTAAAGTTTTGCAAATTTTAGACTTAGATCGTAGGCCGGTTTATATTTTCAAAAAAAGTACGAAAAAGTAAAGTTTTAATTAAAACTTGTAATTAGCGAAGCTAAACGTAGCTCGGTTGATTTACTATATACCATTATAGCAGCGCCTTATTCAACGAAGCACTTTGGTTCAGTGGTAGAATGCTCGCCTGCCACGCGGGCGGCCCGGGTTCGATTCTCGGCCGATGCATCCTTTTTTTAATTTATATTAATGAATCTATATATTTAAAACGTGAAGCTTTTTCTTTCGACATCTATTTTGAGACTACCACCGGGCCTATTTCGATAATTCTTTTTTTAAATGAAAGCTGTCACCATGTAGATGTGCACAAAAGTCCTAAATTGAAAATAAATGGATAATTTTTAGAGAAAAACCACATATTGTAATTTTCAAGTGGTTGCAGCCGGCCATGCAGAAGCAGTAAACCAAGTGTATTCTCGAAGTCATCCTGCGATTTTTGCAATGGACTACTCTAACTACCTACTAAATGTTTATTTGAAATCAACGGTCTGCTGATTCGTGAGACAAACGTCAAAATACATGTAAAATGACAGTTAAAGAACATCAGTATTGCTCATATAGTCCATTTCTTTGCTTTATGATTCAGTGTAGGCTTTGCATTTATATTATTTTTTTCTATAGCACATGTTAAAGTGTGCTTTTATCAACTCAAAACAAAAGGTCAAGTTTTACTTTAACAGCAAGGGTAGATAAAGTAGCACTTTAACATCAAGGATAGATAAAGTAATTTAATTTTCTAACTTTTGTTTAAATTAAATATGACAGCTGTGCATTATCGTAGCAACCCAATCTAGCTACTGACATTTTGAAATGTGATTGACTGTCCTTATTTTCTTTTGAAATTGTTAAAGTTCTTGCTATATAAAAAAATATTGTATTATACACGACGATAAAGTTATTTCTATCCACTCTTGAATCATTAACGTCTCGACTTCGTCTCGACGTTAAACGATTCACTCGTGGATAAAATTTAACTTTATCGTCTTGTATAATAAATTACTATTAACGGTGTACAACAGTTTTAGTTACAAAATATAACTAAAGTCAAAATTAAAATCACCGTGATTGTCAAGTTGACACTTCGGTAAAGATCACTAATCTTCTTATATATAAAAATTAATGGCCGTGTGTTAGTGCGTTAGTGTGTTAGTAACGCAAAAACTCGAGAACGACTTGACCGATTTGGATGATTTTTCTTTTGTTGTGTTCGTCTTACTCCCGAGGTGGTTTAGCAAAAAGAAAATTGGGAAAAATTCAAAGGGAAAGCCGGAAAATTGGAAAAGATCGAAAGTGAAACTGGGTTTTAGAGACAAATTATTTTTGGACAGAACAACGTTTGCCGGGCCAGCTAGTGCATAATAAAGTACCACGAAAAAGCGGATAAAAACCTTTACAGAATGCCATCATTCGGAAGTGATGTAAAGCCGTGGGTCCCATGTTACTACGGTGTAGCATGTAAAAGATCCCTTGCTAGGGTTGGAACTACTTAGTCTCGGCAAAATTTAAAAAAAGTGGGACTAAGGTACCTGGTACTCTGCATGCCTAGACCTTGTTTATGGGGTTGGTAAAAAGGACCTATAAAGGCCTATTTGCTAAACATGAGTCTCCCCACAAATATTACTACTACTACTACCACGAAAAAGCAGTGTTAATAGTAAAACTAAAGAAACTGTAAACCGTTATTTTACTAATATAAAAGACCTCAACGGTAATTTAAATAAAACAGCTACCAAATCTCAAATATTTGATGTACGTACTTCTTAAGAATCAAACAGATATGACTTTTCTAACAATTTTTATAATACTAGATTTCAACCGCAACTCTGTTGAACATTTTAAATGACGAGAATTTACAATTACTGCAATGTATGAATAAGAAAAAAGAATCCGTAGCTTGTGAAGAATATAGTTTCAGGGATGATAGTAAGAAGAAAATTTGGGGTTTGAACGAAAAAGAGTAGCTAATATGCAGTATCGTAGATCACTTCTGCCTCATGCGCAGGAGTTATCATTTTAGGTTAGCTGCAGTTTAATATTTGTGTGTACTTAGTACCCACCTATATTACTAGCTCCAGAAATGGTAGTTAAAATTGCTGCTTCTGTTACAAAAACGATAGCGTGCACCCTCAAAGAATTACGCGCTCAGGCTAGTAGATAGGGTGCGAAAGGTGGTATTTTGGAATACCCGTCATATAGGGCATTCAGTAAATACAAAAACATTTTAATCTTTGTAAAGTTGGCATGTGCATATAATAGAGATTCTGTATTTTGTTTTGCAAAGGTTTCCACACCTGTACGCAAGCAGATTTGAATTTAAAAATGACAATTATTAATATTTTTCATTGTCAGTGTCAAAGCAGATATTTTTCTAGAAATTCTCACCTGAAGTTTAATAAAATGTAATAAAGATACCCATTAATAAACGCTACGTCAATAGTATCCAACACATTATTTGTATAATATCCTTAAAAGTAGTTAATTACAACATTTATGACAGATGGGAAATAAATGTCACACCCTTAACCTATTTATTTTAAGAACTTTTTGAAGTTACATTCCTAGACAAAGACGCATTTTTGGAAGTACACTCATGAAATTTTGGAAATCAAAGGTCACTTTGTGTTTTTATGTTTATTGAACAGACTATACAGAGGAGAGAAGCTAGAAATGATAAGGTAAGGTGCTTATTACAATTATGTGAATGTGCTTATTTACACACTGGTTCATTGCTTTCCCTGTTGGTACAAGTATACGTATATTGTTAAAACGTCTTTCGACGTTATCCGACACCTGTTTTTCGTACTCTTCCATCCTCATAGTTTCTTTCGTTTAATTTGCATTCAGTCATCGCTTTTGTAATCTATTATTTCAAAATTCTATTCGGCCTTCTCGTAGCCCTTCTTTGTGGCACCCTTCTCATTTTCTCTATGCGCCTAGCATTTGCGATGACAATTAATAAATCGCAAAGTCAAACTCTGGATAAAGTGGAAATATATAATATTTGTCACAACCAGTATTTAGCTATGGTCAAGTGTATGGTCAATGTCATATGCGAGTAGTTTTGAAAACTTAAAAATTCAAATTTTACGTAATGGATAGTGCCATACGTTAAACATTGTCTACAAAGAAGTTTTGTATATTGCAAAATATTTTTCCGACGACGACTACGAAAAATGCCAAAAATTGCATGGCATGGTGTTACTGAAAGTGACACATTGCACAGGTCACCTAAAAAGGTCACCTGGAGCGTGCGTTTTCCGTCTTGAAACACTAGTGCGACATGGTCTCCCGTAGCAACTAAAATGCGCGAGAGCGTCGCGGCTAATTCGGCATAAACATAAAGTCGCGAAATAAGCCGGTTCAAAAATCTAGTAAGCTAATGTCACAGAAATAGTATGACAATTTAAGTTGATGTTTAAACAATAATTGTTTCATTTTGCGGTTAAAAGTGGTAGATTTGGTTTATATTATAACGAATCAATAGTATATTGGTGGTCGTCGAAAAAGTATAATGTATAACACGTGCTGATTGGATATTTCACACTTCTGCGAATGAGCCACTTGCCTTCGGCTCGTGGCTCAACTATCGCATTCGTGTGAAATATCCAACTTTCAGCACTAGTTAGACAATATACTATTGCAACGGGTCCACTAGTCTCTCTTAAATTAGCGAACCGAAGCTTAGCTCGGGTGATTTACTGGTATATTTATACTCATGTACTTATTATTGTTTTTCCAAAGTTTATATGTTCGGTTAGATAGGACAAAGAGTTTGCTTTACATCTTAGCCATCGCTGTTGCATCTGCTTCTCGATTGTTGGTTGTGGTTGGCATTTGTATCGGATGGTGTCATTGGTGATAGAAGCGGTCATGAAGTAGTGGCGGCTGCTCCTTAGGGATGCTAGCCTGCCAGGCGACAGCAGTCTATATAACATTACAAAAGAGTAACTATTCTCTAACTGAAAATATATCTTATCATCTATCGCTATAAAGAAGCCGGGTACCGCAGTTGGGTAGCTCTAGGCTTGCTAGTAAGCAAGTTCTCGGTTCGGATCCCGCGGGAGCCGGAATGTTTCCGCAGCCTTGGCGTTTGGAATCGGGCTGGGTGAGACCATTCACAGTTGGGCACCAAATTAACTGTGCTCTACTCAGATCCACAAACCTAAGAAATAGAGTAACAAGGTCAACACATCAACATGACACACACTTCACACAATGGTTGCTGTACAGGCACAAAATGCGAGCTCCAACTTTGTATCCCGAATCCGGGGCAAGTTGAGCATTGTACCGCCAGTTGCAAGCACATAAAACAGCAGCCTCTACACCGAAAGGTGAAAGGAGGTTAACGATAATACAATACATACATCGATCGCTATAATATAACCAGGTTTTACGTAATGAGATCCGGAGGCAGCTATTCGATACCTTTTAAAAATGTAAAACAACATCGGCGAAGTATGTCAACCTAACATAAATTATGCATCAACACACTCGCTGGCATCAATGCACCAAGCGGCTGGCAGCTCCTGTGGGCGATCCAAAATAGGGCCCTAATTTATATGGAAATTCTGGGCGAGAACGTTGAAGCAGCAGAATTGACGCCAGTAGTTTCAATGTGCTGGAAGGCGAACTGCGCTGTAGCCCAGCACGTCATAATCAGGCGGGCTTATTTACAAACGTATTCAAGGTCCGAACACTGTTTTGGAAATAAATTAGTTCTTATCGGTATAACTGCTTACAGAACAATCAGAAGAGCGCTGCTGTTCACAAAATTGCCGAACACGCGTTAACACATGCTGAACATACCCGACTACCCGCACGCGCAAAACTGTAGACCGCCCTTTAATTAAAATTATTTTATTTTTAATGTTTATTAATGGATATTCAATAACTTAACCCTTAAACGGTAAAAAGGGAGTAAAAGTAAAAGGAACAGGAGGTTACAATTTTTGATTAGTTGCGATGTGAGTTCATTTTAGATTAAAACGGGGTAGAAAGCTAGTTACTTATATTTTCAACACTTATGTACATTTTGTGACGTGTTTGGATAATTTTTGTTCTGTATTGCTATGATACATAAAGGGCAGTCTACGTTGAAGATTAATTTAAATATAAAATTTGGTATACATATATCAAATATAATCAAATAAGAAAAATTTATAAAAGAATTGCCTGTCTAATTGAAAGTTATTAATAGAATTTAATTTTGATGCAAACTAAGATGATATGTATAGCACTTGAGTATTCTTTAATGGTTTTAAAAGGTATAAGATAAATATAAGCGCAGATTACATATGACAAATATAATTTCTATTGAAATAATAAGATGAGTATGTAGAACTCAAATTATTTTAATTTGTAGAGGGCACGGAATAAAACAATTTTGTGGTAGAGGGCATAAATAATTGTAACTTAGAAGCTAGGCAGTTCTTTGTTACCATTATTAGAAAATCACCAACTTAAAAACAGAATGTGTAATTTTGATTTGAATTTTCGATTGCAATATAAAAAAATCTGGTGTGATACACGCACACAACTTCCTTTTACAGTGATCTTATAATTAGCCAAAAATTTGATTTTAATTTTTTAAGCATTTGTCAAACATTTTCAAAATTACAAATTTTACAAAAACGGTACAAAATAGAGTGTTAGTTCAAGAGACAAATTTTCTCTAGAATTTTAAGCTGAATTCAAAAATGTAATAATATACCTGGTGTTCTATTTAAAATAGGAGTTAATAAAAAAAAATAGAAAAAAAACAAAAGAGACCCATTTTAGAAGTATTCAACTGGAAAGTCACCTATCTCACATCAATACACATTAAAGATGTAATAAAAATGTAAAGTTTTAAAAAAATCGTTAGAGCCGTTTTCGAAAAAATCGAAAAAAAACTGAAAAATCACAAGAGTAAACACCTACTTCTGGTTATGCGATTTTATTCAAAAGCTTGCTGTCGCATTTACATAGTACACAAAACTTATATATGAATTTTCAACGCCATACCTCTTTCCGTTTTTGAGATATTCTGTTCACAGACAGACAGACAGACGCACAGACAGACACACGGCAGACAGATCAATGCAAAAAAAATGTTTTTTGGGATCAGGGGACTCTAAAACGTGAAAATCTGTTGAAAACTCAATTTCGAATTTTTGGGGTGAATCCAATACTTCCTTTATTGTAAAAGGAAGTAATATAGAAATTTACCCTAATTTTTAATGTGTAAGGTAGTAAAATGGATTCAAAAAAGGGTTATTACTAAACTGATGTGTGAAATATAAATGGAAACATAAAAGAAGATTGTTAGTTATGAAGATGAAGTTATTGAAGATTATTGGAAGGTTATTCAGCTAGATACAAGCAAGTAGAAGCAACAAGAAGAGAATTAGATTTGGATCGAGTTATTTAATTTCATTGATACAAGTTATAAGAAGTTACATTAGTAAAAGTTAGAGATTGCGGGTTATATTAATGGAATATTGAGGACGTGAGGAGCTGACTACGGAGGATAGCAGAGCCACTTCAGGACACCGGAGATTCTGTTGGTTACTTACGACAGAGATTGCCAAAGTCGGAGCTATAAAAGAAGAATATTAATCAAGGATCATCTAGGATAGCAAACTTGCCGTGGAGCAGAGGGAACGTCTGGAAGGTGACAGTGGTTTTGCTGAGATGGAGCGGGACCTTTCCTGTTGTGTCAGGTCATTTTGTATTTTAATTAGCCACCTAGGCTTTAGGGCAGCATGCCCGTATGTTAAACCCTTTTAGTTACTTATTTGGCTTCATCGCCTAATTCCATAATAATGATTTTGCACATATTTGGCCTCAAGCGCAGTATTTCTCGTCATCTGGGGCACCCCTTTGTTGGTACTTTGACAGCCGGGTGTTAACGCTCGCAAGATTTCCGAACCTTCTAGAAATCACGCTGTTGAGGCGACTGCGAGGCCTCGCGCTCTCTTTGTCACCGGAACTTATTTGTTTTATTGGGCGCAGCGCCATTGGCTGTCGAGAGTCACGTGGTAACGCCGTTTTGGCTCACGCCACTTCGGGCGTCGAAACGCTTCTTGCGGGGCATTCAGCCGGGAGCCGTCGATCTAAGAGGTTGGATAGTGTGTGTGTTTGTGCGGCGCTCCCGCCCTTGGCGGGGGCGTCAGCCTTTTCCGTCTCGTGCTGTTTCAGCAAGTGTTGGATAAACTGTTTCGTCTTAAGCGAGAGTCGGCAGTTCAACTCAGGCCATTGAACAAGGGAGGTGTGTGTCGTTTAGCGGCGATCTTATTACGCCAAGGCGTAGGTGTGATGGAATTCCATGCCCGGTTCTACGTCGTCACGTAAGGGAGTGTTCCCTTTAGCTCGTTGTGCGAGGATTCCGTTGAGGTAGGACATGATTCGGCTAGCTTGCCGTCGTAGCGGCGTTTGTTGAAGCGCCAGCCTTTGTCGCCATTTTGGGCGCATCCAGACCATTCACACGTCGGCCTTTTTAGCGGCATTAATTGCCACAGGCGACCTGTTTCCCGCCAGCTGGACCGCATGCCGATCTCTTGGGCCGTCACCAATAAAACTAAGGTATTTGTAACCATTGAATCATAACCATTGTTGCGGTGTTGCTTCCGCTTGTACGCTCGCTTCTCGCGGGGGCGTGTTTGTGTGCCGCGGTACTCCATGTGACTAACTTCTTGTGCGCGAGCTTTGCGCCTAACCATGTGAATAATTGCTGAACTCTTGGCCTACGTGCTGTAAGGCGGCATCGCCAGTTTGGTCGCAGTAAAATTGCATGTGCGCGAACTTGATGTGAAATTATGTGCACCGTTAAAAATGTACCCTTCGCACCTTAAATTGTTGTCGCGAAGTGGTGACGCTCGTTTTTAATCTAATCACTTCCCTCACTTGGGCTTTGCTGTGTTTGCCCAAATTATCATGTGAGCCAGATCACTTCTTATCAGGGCGGTGCCATATTCGCCAAGTTTTGTGCGAGACCTTTCGTATGTTAGCAACGGCGTCGTGTTCGGCTCGTTGAGTGTTACACGAAGTTATCGATCGCTTGGGCGGCGTAGCACCAGTTGTGTCATATTCTAAATTCGCCTGCGGGCGTTAGGCTATGTAAGCCTCCTTTTCGGCCAAATATATCTCAGTAACGCGGCCCCCTTTTTGCCTTGCGAATTGGGTTTCTAACTAATTCGCCGCATCTCTTTGCGGCGCCGGATTCTGCCGACAGCTACGCTGTTCGCGTCGCCTTTGCTGTTGCATAACTCGATTTTTATGAACAAACGTTCCCTTTGTGGGACTCATATGTCAAACTGCTCTTGATTTTGTACAGTTATGGGTGTTGTTTAGTAACAGTAGTGCGCCCATCAGCTGATGCTTATTTATAAGAATTAACCCAATGTTTGCGGCACGCTTTGCTGCCCCAATGTAAGAATTGAATAATAGACGCTTATCTAATTAAGAGACGCTTTATTCTAGGTCGATTTGTGCATGTTCTGTTTCAGCGTGCGCCCATCATTGAGAAGATAAATGTACGGTGGAGCCAGTGAGATCAGAGCGTGCAGGTAAGCTTGGTGGTGACATTGCCGTGGCTGAAAGAGCCCCACTTCATGATCTAAGTATTTTTGCCATCACGAAATCGTTGTGTGAGTTTATAATTCACGAGTACCCCTATCGACGGAGTGTCTTGAATACTTCGCCCCCGTCTAACCGCCCAGGTCCGGTTATTCGGGTTAAGACAGGCTTGGTGGCGCCCTCTTTATTTTACCGTTATTTACCGACCCTCTGGCCGTTACCCTTAGATAATCTTGTTAAGAACCCGCCCAACTCCACTGAAAGTCTAGCCGGCCTATCTTGTTGCGGATGGGTAGCGGCCTAGGAGAACTTTCGTCCCGATTTCGTCCATTACGGCACGCGCCGGCCGTTTCGTTTATGTATGAGCCCGTGCGGTGTCGTAAAGTCAGTTTAAGACCGTAACAGTTGGCAGCCGAAGGTATGACAGGTACACAGCTAATTGTCAGTAAGCAGAACATCAAGACAGGACTAGCTAGGGGATCCAGGCTGTGGACCTCAGGAAGAGTGTTGTTTTAGGAGGTGACATTCAAGCAGCAGAAGTGAAAGTTGTTCAGGTGGGTTTTTAGTTATCCTATTGAAGCTATATTAAATAAAAGACAATTAAAAGAGTGTAATTAATATAATCAAGTACTTACCTTAGGGCATTGAGTCAATTACATGTGAGTAGAAAGAATATTTGTCATTTTTAATTTGATTATTGTTGGAGCGTTGTTTGAAGTGCAGGATGACAGTTAGTGTCAGCACTTAGTCAAAAGTCATCATAAAAATTAAATTTCAATTAACAAACTACTAGATTATCGAACTACCCCCTAATAAGAGTCTCAAGGAGCTATTGATTTTTATAAAAGTTTGAAAATAATTATAATTATTAAATACATTGCATTGTGTAGGTATCGATATTACAAGTTAGGCATACACAAACAAGTGGTGCCTCAACAGTATATATGCTGTTTCATTTTGGATTATTAAAATTAAGAATTATTGCTTTATTTGTATTAAAACATCGCCGGAATATAGTTGAGACATAAACTATTATTTATTGCTTAGTAATGGCAAAGAGCATATAATTAATTCTATGCTCTTTAGCAATCATCATGAGCACCCACTGTCATGATTGAGATTTCAAGGATCTGTCGTAACCATTGCAAAAAGTTATGTGAAATTAATTAAAGTTCTTATCAGATTTTGTCTATTTTGATGTGCTAGGTTCTGAGACTTTTGAGCTATTATGTTGAGGGAAAAACAAAGATATTCTCACCGTTTTTTACAAATGTTGTGAGGTGGGTGGGATTTCCCGAAATGCCAGCGGTACTTCTCCGCAATCGAAAACGTGCCTATGCAAGTGCACAAATGGATGAGTTCAGTATAACTGCGATTTTCGTTGATTTGTACGAGAGGGCGTATAGATATATACGAGTACTGGTGAAATATGTGTTATGATTTAATGACTTTACGGGATAATGGATTAGGAAATAATTGAATACATATTTAAAGTGTCCGTCTTCCTATTACTTAAATTAATCACACAGTTTTTGATTAAGACAATGTGAAACATGCCTTGTTTTTAAGATTATTGTGGAGGCAAAATTGGAGTTGGCTAGTGCTCGAGTTACATTGGAGAGAATGGTCATTCCGTTGATCTAACTAACACTTCAAACGCATCACAAAATCAGCCGTAGCTGAGCATACATTTACAAATAGGCATACCTTAGAATTTGAGCACGCCAGTGTACTTGCCAGAATATTTCACTACTTTCCACGAGTGATAAACCATAGAAATAGAAAAACATACAAATAGTATACACAGGAAAGATGGTTTTAAGCTTAGTAAAACGTGGACTCCTGTGATACGCGATATAAAGCATTACAACCAATGTGCGTTCTATAGCCACGCCCCACGGATTACGCTGCACTTGAATGACCAATCAGTGTTACGTCGCTCTGAGCGACTGACGCAGATGGCTATAAATAGCTCCACACCGACCTTCAGTTCTTAGTGCGACTTTCACTCTGATGAAACAAGCTGCAAGTCGTTGCGAAACGTTAGTTAATATGGGTGTACAAACAGCAACAAGGCGAAATCTGCCTAACCATCCTCGTTCTCATGGTACTCAAAGAACACGAGACACCAAAGAGTATGGTCATAGCGTGGATCCGTGCTCGAGTTTACAAGGTGCAGGGCACATTAGGCCAGAGAATGCTGGATGTTTATCCACAAAGACTACGCGGTCTAAGCCGAAATTCTATCTTAACAAGAATAATTCGAGTAACCACGAAAGCCTCACACGGTTTGTAGAGTGTCTAAATTAAATACTGACCATAGACTACTAACAGCAAAGCTAAAACATACTGATATAACAGTACAACCTCATTACAATGTTGAATTACTATTGGGTTATTGTTAAAATAATATGTCTTGTTTGCTTGTATCTTTATAACGAGAAATTGGAGACTATTTATTATTATATCATACTGTTTGCAAACTAAATGTAACAGTTTTTTATGGATACATATTCATTGTGCAGGCTTGTCCAGTCGACCTAATTGGAAGCTATGGTTTTGTAGAGACTGCTAGGTTTAACACATTATTATAATTGTGTAATTTTCTTAAAAAATACAAGTAATTACTACCTCATTTATTACCAATTTTGTCATATCCGTAAGATGCAAGGGTACACTTATGGTTGTGTAATATCAGAAAGGGTCATTTTTTTTTATATTTAATTAATATGCAATTTTGATTGTTCATATAAGCAAATTGTTAATTTAAGAGAGTATTTAGTCCTCCGAGCGACTACTATAGTCTACAAATGTATTTCAGTCTCATGATTTTGCTCGGACAATTTTTAACTCAAGATTTGTTATTTTTTCGGCAACGTTCTTCGACAATTTGACAAATTTTCTATCTTTCAGTTTGGGAAATTTGATCAGGTTAGTTTGTCTGGTGAAGTTGCCAAAACGACAAACATTCGTAAAAAAATACCGGAAAACCATTCGCCCTTAATACATTATTAGATTACCGACAAATTCGCTCAACTGTCAAATGTCCGTTTTCGTCCAATAACAGTGTTTGGATCAGTATTTTAGAAACCAATTATTTATGTATACCGTGGTAAAGCATATTATCTACGCTCGGGCGATAAATATCGCCTCGCCGTGCAAATTTTACACGCGTATGTTAATTATGCTTTTTATCCCATAAGGGAAAACATTTTCTATTTCTAGAATTTTCCAAATTAAAAATTATTCGACCTTACATTAACAAAAAAGTTAATGTTCGGGCACGTCATTCCATGTAGAAACAAAGCCTGAGACAAGGCGGGTCAGGGTCGCCGAAATATCTCTTTCAGAAACCCAGTCAATCTGGCACACAGTTAACGGCATACTGGGTGATGTCGTTAATATCACGCCTTCGACGACTGTCTTATTTTCCTTACTTCCGCAACTGTGGTTTCGGTACCCAATTTTTAAAGCGACTGGGTGGGCCGCCCGCCAGTTGCCAGATGTGGGGATTGAACCCCGTGCCGTGGCACCACAGCCTGAGGCCATCCATCAAGCCCGTATAGTAGCACAGAGAACATATAGCATCTAACCACTCTTACTCTCAAAGCTAATGACAGATTTTGAGTTGTTAGTAGTTTGTTCAATTTAATAAATGTTTGTCTAGCTTGCTCAATTCTTGACAATATTTCGTTCTTATGTGTGAAATCTTGGTTAATTATAGTGCCAAGGTACTTAAAATGTTGCACCTTTTCCACCGGTCTATCATCAATGGTCAGGTTATTTTTTAAATCGCCATCGTTTTCGTTTTATTAATATTAATATGTAACCCATATGTTTTGCTAACTGTTGTAACTTTATTTACCAATCGCTGCAGACCTTCCAGGCTACTCGCGATCAGGACCGTATCATCAGCATACCTGACGTTATTGATTGGACTCCCATTGATTACCACACCTGCTGCTTCATTTTCCAATGCTTCACGAAATATAAATTCTGAGTAGATGTTGAACAACATTGGAGAAAGAACACACCCCTGCCTGACTCCTTTTTGAATACCTATTGATTGCATCTGTCATGTTGTTATTGTATTTTACTTTAGCGTTCTGCCCCCAGTAAAGACTGCCTATATTCTGTATGTCGTAGATGTCGATGTTAATGCTTTGTAGTATATCTAAAAGTTTTTCATGTTTCACATTATCGAAAGCCTTACTATAATCGATAAAACATATGTATAGGTCCTGATTAATGTCTAGGCATCTTTGTGCTAAGATATTTAAGGCAAAAATGGCCTCTGGTACCCATCCCGTTACGAAACCCAAATTGTGTGCCCGATGTCTCTGCTTCGTATTTATTGTGGATTCTGACATGTATGATCTTCAGGAAATCTTTCAGAACATGGCTCATTAGACTTATGAGTTTGTGTTGGTCGCATTTAGTTATTCGAGGTTGTTTTGGTATGGGTATAAAAGTAGAGATAAGCCATTCCTGAAGGATATGTCCTGCTCTGTAGATGGCATTGAACAAATCTACTATAACGGTAATTGAGTGTTCATCCAGCAATTTCAAGACTTCGCAGTGTATTTCATCTGGTCCTACAGCCTTACCAGATTTTGCGTTCTTTATAGCATGTTCCACTTCTACCCGTGTAATTTTCGGTGCGTCTTCTGATTTGATAATATTATATTGATCTGATCTTTGCTCTTTAAATAGTTCGGTTATATATTGTTGCCATATGTTCATCTTCTCTTTTAAATCAATGATTATTCTATCTTGATCATCTTTTAATATATTCGTTTGTCTAGGTTTTGTATTGCCGGTGACTTCTTTTGTCTTTTTATGTAGAATGAAACTGTCGTACTTTCTCTCTAAATCTTCTATCTCTACACACCTTTCGGCCATCCAAGTTTCTTTTGCCAGTCTTATTTTGCTTTTAATTGTCTTCTGTAACTCTTTGTATTTGCTAATGTCTATATATTTATATTTCCTTCTTTTGTCCATTAAAGTCAGCATTTCCTCTGTCATCCATTTTTTTCTCTTTTTGTTATTGTCTTTCGCAATGGTCTCTTGTTGAGTTGATATTATTATTTCCTTGATTTTGGACCACTTTGTCTCCTCGTCCAGACCAGCAACGTGTTCCTGTTGCAGTTTGTGGAATTTTCCATTTATAGTCTTGGTCACCGCCTCGCAGACTTCGGGCACCTTCAGACTTCGGATATTCGGCCTGTTATTTTGCGTTTGCTGTTACTGCTGTTTTCTTTTTAGTTTGATTTGCATATCCATAACAACAGGGTTATGGTCGCTGCCGATATCTGCTCCCGAATATGTTTTCACTGCTTTTATGCTGTTTCGGAATTTTTTGTTTACCATTATGAAGTCAATTCGATTCGTATTATTCGGTATTCACTATCACCAGGCGCTTTCCACGTATAGAGCCTTTAATTTAAACAGAGTATTGCTTATAACTAACTCTTCTTCCACACAGAACTGCAGCATATGTTCTCCTCTTTTATTTCTTTGGCCTAGTCCAAATTTGCCCACATAATCCTCATGACTGCCCTCTCCTACTTTAGCGTTATAATCGCCATAACAATTGTTACGTCTCATCTCTTCGTCAATTGCAAAACGTTTTGGAGCTGTTTCGTTGTCACTTTTGTTTGCTGTGGGAGCATAAATTTGAATCAGATTCATTTTTCCGATTTCTGTCTGAAGTTGGATCATCATGATTAGGTCGAAATATGGTATGAAATTTATTACCGACTTGCTTGTCATTTTGTCAATTAGGATTCCTACTCCGTTGTAGTGTTCTTTTTCGTTACTTCCGGAGTAATAGAGTGTTCCGTTTTCGGTTATGCATTTTCCAGAATTCGGCCATCGGACTTCACTTAGTTCCAATATGTTGATGTTCAGCCGTTTCATTTCCTGAGCAGCGTTGTCTAGTTTTCCTGTTTGAAACAAGCTACGCACATTCCAAGTTGCTACTCTAATTTTGTTTTTATGTATACTAAAACGATTCCCTTGATTGGCTGGGTACATTACTATATTCGATTCACAGGGATTTCTCTGGCTGACGACCTGGAAGGCCCTGTGGTCTAAATGTGCTTGTCCTCCCCTGCCGGATCTTGGCTTCTGAGCTCCATGATCAGTAACTTTTTGTATTATCTTTGTCTTCGCCATGGTGATTGTACTAGGGAAGTTCTACTGAACCATTAATACAGTGGTTTCCCGTTGCCTACTGTATTCCTCTGCCGTTGACCATCTTCTTGGTGGTTCCTCCGTCTTTAGTGCTCGTTTTTAACCCTGGAGCAAAGAAGTGCCCAAATTGTAGCAGCCCACTCTGAGTCAGTCGCTACCTGGAGCTGCTTAAACCGGCAGCGATTCAGTATTCGCTAGTTTTGGTCCGCCCCGGGTATTTTAGTTTTTCGGTACCCACCATATCTGGTGAGCATTTCCCTATCCGCCACCTGGGGAGGTGCCCAATGGAGGATTAGCAACCCCACATGGGAAGGACAGGGCAGACGAAGAATATCCTGGCTGAAGAATCCACGCCAGTGGTATGGTAAAACATCCAATAACTATTCCGAGCAGCTGTTAACAACGTCTCGATCGCTATGATGATAGCTAACATTCGCTGAGCGGATAAACCACACGGAAAAAGAAGATACTTATAAGTTCATAGCTATTTATGCAATATATGATATAATATATTATGATGTATTTGGAGATGGTTGTACTATAGGCAGTTGATATGGAACCCCGAATAAAACATATCAATAAATATTCTGTCCTAGGACTACTATAAGTGTTTTATTGAATTATAGTACTTTACACATACAAGCAGTGGCTCAATTCCCCAACACCGTGAAGTACATGTGTAAAGAAAAGGTAAGTAAGTACTTTACACACGCCAGAGAGAAACATATGTAATTACACTAATTACTTTTTTACGACTACTCTGAAAATAGCTAAAAAACACTCCTAACTAACTCTGAAAATCTTACATTTCAAACAGCGTGC
Source organism: Agriotes lineatus (assembly GCA_940337035.1). Lineage (NCBI taxonomy): Eukaryota > Metazoa > Arthropoda > Insecta > Coleoptera > Elateridae > Agriotes > Agriotes lineatus. The sequence continues at coordinate 17,403 of CALNHX010013267.1, forward strand.
GACATCGATGTCGCACGCTTAAATTCACGCGAATATTGGAAATCTAGGCGGCGGCTTTCACTGTTGGGACAAACGAAAATATCACACTCAGAACAAATTCCAATTTAATAACAATACGTAACAGGCGTTATTTATAATTTTGATATTAAGATGAAACCTCAAAATAATTATTTATGTATTAAGGTCATAATTGGATGATAGCACGAGGGAACGTTTAAAGCGCGACGAGAAGCGGAGAGTTTTAAATTTTCCGAGACCTATATCGTGATTAGGCACGTGGTATAGATAACGTTTTATTTCATTTTGGATCTCAAAATGGACAAAATTCAAAGATTAAGTATTTTGGCAACAGACTACTGCGTCATCGTTGTACCGTCCCTGTGAATTTTTGGTGTGCTATGGTTTCTATGCAGATTGTTGGTGGTACTATACCACATTGTTGATGCTAGTTATACTGCTTCGCAGCTTTATAGGCCCTAAGGCCATAAAAGCCATTTTATGCCCACTATCGAGGGCCAATAAAGAAGATTATGGTTCCATAATGAAATAAATAGTATATTACGCAACAAGTTTTAAAAAATGATGTTTTACTAAACGAGTAACGGCCATGCGGGTTCAGTAAAACCTCTTTTCTAACTTTGTGCTTATACTATTGCAATGCTTACGGTATATTTATAGTAGATTAGCATTAATTAACTTTTTCCCAGATAAGTGGGTAACTCTTATTGGACCCAGGTTTGATTTAAATTCACTTTGACTGATACAAAGAATACCAAACAACAGAAATTACATTTATTCATCACTATTTACAATTCAAGTAATAAAGATAAAATAAAGCGGTATGTAAAGTATTTAGAATGATACGTACAAAATTAATAGTTAATTATTTTCGCCTTGCGGTTAGACCACCCAACTGGCAGGAGCGGGGCTTGGCTCAAACTTGGGCTGCGGTTACTGGCATTCTTAGAGGATTGCGGCGGGCGTTGGTAAAACTGTAGATATAAAACAAAATTCAAAATGTGTAATGAAGGCACGATGTTATCAGTTACTTTATTTAATAAAAGCAAATACATTTTCAAATACCACCTTGATGGACTTTCTCTTGTTTCCCACGTGCGCGACCGTGGAATGTGACTTGATGATAACAGTGGGTGATGAAAGGCTATCTGTGGTTGACAACGGATGAACCGCGCGTGCCGAGGTCGTGTAAACACAACACTCGGGGTAAGTTAATTTTTGATTTGGTGAAATTGCATATTATACAGAAAAGTTCGGG
>CALNHX010013268.1:0-18678 GCA_940337035.1 Agriotes lineatus
TATCCAAATCTCCATCTTCAATGTTTAAGAAAGTTACCATGCACTCCCACTCGAGCTGGGACACACTGTTTACGATATGAACACGATGGCGTACTACTAGGTCATCATTTTGAATATGACTGCGGTATAAATAGGAATCGTTCTAAAAAATTACCTTTTTGGTATACTGTACCAGACCAGCAACTATCTACCAGCTTAGCAACGAGTCTGGTAGGTACGTACGGTTTTATGGCCTAGGCCGGTAGCACATAGCACTTAGCTGTGATTCGTGTTATTACGTTTGGCAGTACTGAAATATGTTGTTGTTGACACTGTCAGCCGAAAATTTTTAAAACGCTCTGTATGGCGGGTTTAATGGTGTTACACCAACTAATTATATTTTTAGTGTTCACGTTCTCGATTAAATTATATAGTCTATCAGTGTATTGAAAACATCTAATTGAAGGTACTTCATCGAAGTACTCTATTAGAATTCGCATGCATATGTAATTGTACGAATAGAAAAATCTGTAAAATGTTTTACTCAGCACTTCTTCTCGCCAGTGAACGTTGCATACTAAACAATTTAAAAATCAAAGGAAAATATCTTCCAGTTGATAATAGGTCCGGGTGGTGTAGCTTGAACAAACGTCCACGTTCGATCAGCAGAGTTAAGCAACGCTCTTTCTGGTCAGAACTTGGATGGGAGTTCCATGGCTGCTTCTCTCAGCGCCCTCGTAATACGGCTGTCACGGAAAATAGTTGTACCGGATGTCATAAATAACATCATGACAGTCGTTAGTGCGGTTGGAAGTCCCCATAAAATGTACACCGACGCTTATAATTGCCTAAACGGCTGTTGGCTGAGTACCAAAATGAAAAAAATACTGAAACACCTGGTAATACAAATTATATAAATTTTCAAATAAAAAAAAACCATTGCCGGCGATGGGATTCAAAAGCAGACGAGCCAGCCAATGCAGTCTCAATGATCTGCGCATAGTCCGAAGTAAAGCACGCATTCGTTGCCCCTCCCACCAATGACGCCCCCGATTGGTGAGATGCGGCTGCCTTAAATAGAACGCATGTATTGTTTACCCATGTTTTATTTTTAGAATATTTGCTGTGATCTGTTGGTTCCCATTTTCGTCCAGGGTAAAAAGCTCAAGGTATGCGCAAATTGCTACTTTTATCTATTTCTCAGTAAAGCAAAAATAAACAACATTTTATTTTTAAGGTGCTCGCCCTGTATATATTTGTCCGAATTTGTTCGGTTTTATTCCAGGTAGATATACAATCTGCATGCGAGATATCGCCTTTCTCCAACAAATAGTTTTTGAGTTATACCTACCAACAGACGGACGGAATGGAGAAAACCTGTTCTTCGTCATCTACGGAATCCTGAAACGTAAAGATCGGGAAAAAATTTCCGAAGATCAATTTTTCGCTATTACAATACTTCCTTCATATTTTTAACGAGGGAAATAAAAATGTGTGGAATGCACCAGCACTGCTGTAATATTGTGTGGTTGTAAAGGAAAGGGTGATTATCGGTTCATAATCCGTATTTTGAACGTTTATTTGTGGTAATCGCAGCTGTCAAATGTGATGTGTGTGTCGACAGGTTCTCATATGCAGTAGTTCCAATCTCTGGTAACAGTAACGGTAGGTATTTGCCAGAGCAATTAGGCTATAGCAGCGTTTTTATTTTATGCCAGACGCAATGTGTTGCTACAAAATAAAATATGTTTTAGGAGAAATATACTTGGACTATTTTGGAAACTATTTTTTATAAGGGACTTCTTATTAAAGATCTGCAAATTACTGCTTCACAATCTGAATAGGTCTCTCGTTAGAAAATCTATTTACTTGCAAATGTTTTACCTTATTTAAAGAGGAGCACAGGATCAGCGGAATATTAAATATACTGATTTGGTACACTATGTGTTAGTTTTGGCTAAATTTTTGAATGTATAAAAAAACATTGGAATGTTAATACAATTTATTTTGACCCGTCCTAAAGGTTGAGAATGTTTATATAAAGTTTATTAATTAAATCTGAATTATGCTACATATTAATAAAATGATAGTTTTTGGCCCGTTACAGGTGTTTTGAAATATAAAAAGGATAGTTAATAGAGGGTAATATAAGGAATGACAAATGCAGATTCTGATGAGAATTTAATTTTATTAAAGTAGGTAAAGATCAAATAATATTCTAAAGTAGAAGGTATTAATAATGAAATCTATGGTAGTTAAGTACATTTTGTTTCAATAATAATAATAAGAAAAATAACAACTCTTGAAACCTGTAATTTAAAATTTTTGGCATTAACAAAAAGTGGAATTTTAACCTTGTATTACTTTAAAATGTTTGGATAATGTAAAAGGGGCAATAACTAAATCTACGTGGTGTGAAGAGAATAGAAATTGTAAACAAGTAAGAGTACAGAAGAAAGAGTTACAGAAGATAAATGACACATGGTAAAACTAAATAAATATTATAATTATTGTTATCTACAAGAGATGGATTGAAGATTTATATGAAATAGATTTATTTTGAAGCATACAATTTGACATTAGTTTGGGTGTTGATGAGTTGAGAGATCGTGGAGCATCAAGGAAGGAATAGGATCAGTCCAACGTGAATAGCTGAGGCAGTTCCAGATCTGTTGTGGTACCGTAAGCTGCTTACTACAGAGGTGTTTGAAGTTTTTGGAGCATTGGAAAAGGCGTCACACTGTGGATCTTCTGTGACAGCTACATAGCGGAGAGCTGTTTTTGAAGAGTATCCGTTCCGGAAGGTAACAGAGACGCGAGAAGAGCGAGGCACAGTGTCCTGCTAATAGCTGCCGTGTGATCCAGATTCATCAGTTGTCGTCAACAGGAGTGAGCTGTCTGTTGGTGAGCGGTGCGTTACAGCAGGAATACAGACGGAGCCAAGCTGGGCATAGTAAGTAGATTGCTGTCTTGGAGGTAGAGTAAGGACGATACAAGGTGGGTGTTTATTTAGGTATATCAACTCTAAAGCAAGTAAACACATTTTTAAAAAAGGTGCAATTAATTAGAAACAATAACTTACGGTTTTATATACAGTTGTGATGTACAATTCTTAAAATTGGAAATTTGTCATTCTGAGTTGAAAATAATATGTTGACAATTGATTGACAGTATAAGTGACAATAATTTAAATGCATAGTTCAGAAAATATTTGAAAGTCAAACTTTTCAGAGCAAAGCAACTAGATAATTGAACCCAAAACCCTGAAAGAGTCTCAAGTCCTATCATTTTTATAATTTTAAACTTAAATAGTGTAGCCAGTACAATACATAACCACCCCTTTAAGAAAATATAATTATGTAAAAAAATGTAAATGATAAATTGTGCAAACTTCAAAGAAGTCGATATTCATTAGACGAATTTAAAATACAGCAATTTACAGTTGAATGTTCATATTGACTGGATTTCACTAACAATTACATAGTTAATTAATAATTAATTTCGCTTTCGTTTCTCCGTTTTATAAACATCATAGCTGAAGTATTTCCAGAAAGCGTTTTTGTGGAAGCATTAATAAGTTAAACGAAGAGTCCTTTTTGTGATAGTGCCAGTTACGCTGTGCAAAACGAGGCATAGCATTACCAGAGTTCCGCTTATTAGCTACTTTTAGAAATTCTCATGATTCTCAGCTTCTTTCTAATCTAATTTCAGCTCATTGTGATTCTTCGTTTAAATTTCTTGTTTGTTTTGCGTACTGAGACGGGTCTTATATCTGAGCGGAATATTTCGCTTGACACGACCCTGGTTCGTAAATTCAACTGATATTCATTATACTCTTAAGAATTTCTCGGATTAATAACGTTTTAGCTTCTTTTAAAAACCTTAATTTCTTAATTACAGGTTTCAGTGGATAGTACTGAGTAATTTTATTTTAATTAAATCGTTAATTAATTGGTTCACAGCGATGGTTTAAATTATACCATCATCTAACGGTAATTGGCGATACTAGTTATTTTTTTAGCAAGTTACGACTATAAACCAAACTGTATAATTACCTACAAGAGTGGGAGATTTATTTATGAAATATTTTATCCTGAAAATGGTCCCCGCCATTTTCAATACACTCTTCTAAATGGCAGATGAAATTAGATATTATTTGATTTTCTGGATTCCACGCTGATCTAGGCCTTCAAGTTGATTATCCGTTCAATATTATTTTTTAACCCGATTCAAAATTACGTTGCGGGTAAGAGCATTGCTGACTTTAAATTCTCTGCGGCACAAACGTTGCACTGATTTTGATAAATTATTCAACACAAACAGCACTTTGCTGCACTGGCCAGGTGGCTATTTTGGTAACTACTTTCTAAAATAACATACATAATATAGAAGTGGCTATTTAAATATTTTTTAAAATAGAAAATAAAACTATCAGTTTAGTCTGACGGATCTTGTAATTTTTTGTAGGTATTTATTTGAAATCTATCGTTTACATCAAGAAAATATGTTGTAATAAAGTTTTGACTCGAGAATAGATGTCCTGTGACGCCTATTCTATAGCCTAGTAGACAGTGGTCACGTATACAGTTATTTTAACCCGTGAAACCTATACGGATGGGGCCATAATTATATATAACAGCAACAAGATAACATAAACAAGAAAATACAATGCAATGCTTGAATAAAGAAGCAAATATTTGAGTAAACTTGACGCTCGTTTTAATTATGACCTATGTCAACTAAGTCCGGCTATCTCTTTCTTACTGAAACGCTTTTTGTTTATGCTAATTTATAGCCATTTTTAAATTTTTTGTAAACAAATAATATCTATAGCATAATTGCTGTTTAAGGACTTCTACCCTCCCCTTCCCCTACAATTAAAAGTTTTGATTTATGCAACTGATTGTTTCTAGTAACATTGTGATATACTATGCTTTTACTATGTTCGGTTTTCAAACCGGTCACCTGGTATAATTATGGTCCCATTGGTATATTGTACATCGAATCGTCTATACATCCGTCAAATATAGCTGGATAAAAGTAAAGTTAGTAATTTATGTTTTAAAAATAACAGACGCCCTTTTCGCTTTAGCATTTATTTAGATACTTACCTGCCCTTGCAGAAAAAAATAATTTATCAAGAGCACATGCAGCAAAGGTTTCACAAACAAGAAAATGTGTGAGATCCTTATTTTACGCTTAAGCAACCCAGGGTTCATTAAATATAACAAATAATTTCAATTTGGCTGCGTGTTCATAGATGCAAATTAATAAAGTTAAATGAGTATCGAAACAAGCAAACTCTGTTTTAATTGAAGAATCTCCTAACTCTTACTTACTAAACAAACGTGACTAAATGTGACTAACCTTGTTAGATTTCCTTTAATTGTAAAACTGCTGAACATACAAACGAATATCATAGCAATATGTACCTATTGAGTCTGCACTACTACGCACTACTATTTAATAGATTATTTGGGATGAACGTCTAGGCGTTTCACGTATTTAGCACTGCACTTTGAAACCATTATAATACAGTTATAAGGATACTGTCGTCTAATGTTGCAGGTAAGATTGCGTACATTGATAGAAGCAGGTAGTGTAGAAAAATTTGGGGCCTCTTTTTGGAGATTTGAATTGGATAGCGTGAGCTGCCTTTGATGGAGGTATGAATCATCGGGTTTCCGGAGTGAACATCTTGGGAATTTGAAAAGTCTTTTCATCTGATGGTATTGTACTTTGCTGAGCTTCTTATTAGAGTGACGTCTTGTGACTTGCACTAGATCGAGATTTGCGTTATTTGGGTTGTCAGCGTCTTATTTGGAAGGGACACATTGTATTTACTGCTGGAGGATATTATCAAGGTTCGTATTGCTGAGTTGTATGCTGATTGAAGATTTGGAGAGGAAACATTCCAGAGGGTGTGCGCAGTTCCTGACAGTTAGTTGAGTCTATACTGGGGTTAGTCGGCAGCTTGAGAAACTTCTGTAAGCAGTTGGGATGTATTTGGATCACTGAAAGGGCAGATCAAGTTCTTTGGACGAGTTACAGCTACAGGTAGTTAGTGAGCAAATTAAAATAACCAGCAAAAGAGTGAAGTGAGATAATTAAAAAAGTCTACTTGATATTTCATGTTTATTAAATGACAGGTAGTGTAACGAAGAGGTATTTGTGATTGATATTCCACTTGCAAAATTTGAAGTGACACTGACGTTCATAAAAATTGTCACATAATTTTGACGTAAGTTTTCATTAAACAAACAATTTTTCAGAAGTAACAACAGTCTTGATAATGTGTGAATCGACCTGTTTTGAGAGTAATCATGTTCTGCTGAGCTAGAAATATTTAACAATTTAATGGAAATAATTCATGTTAAAGGGCATATGAATTCTCCTTGAAAGAGAATTTGTCAAAATCTAAATAGAAAAAAAAAGTCAAATATAACAGTAAATATAATAAATTTTGTCTTAACGTATCACGAATAATAATTGTAGGGTAAAACAGTATATAAATGTAAATACGTTGTATGTATACTATACATAAGCATAAAAAGTTAGGTGTCGCAACGTATAGCTACAGCAATATACATGGTGACCACGTCATACAAAAATAAACTGTTTCTTAGTTTTACCTAAGCGCAACCATAGATAAAAGTAAGCTCATAGCTTAGATTTTTACTTTTGATAAAAATGGGAACGAGCAGCTACAGAATGAATATAGTAAAAGGGTCAGAAAAAATCGCTGCGGATCGCTACCAGTTCAACGAGAAGGTGTAGCGATTGTTGCACACCGTATTCATAGCAAGGTACGGCAATGTGCAACGATGGCCGCAAAGCGCAGCTAGCGCGGATGGAAAAGCGTAGCAATCATAGCTCATCGCAGCATCGCAAACACCAATGTACAGCGATCGATGCTCACTACACTTGCGAGTAAGGCCTTTTACAAATTATTTGTTTTTACTTTATCTAGAGTCTAGAGGAAGGGTGCAGCTACAATGCGCCAATTTGCGGCTTGCAGAATAACACAGCTTTTTTCTCATACAAAATGAAATATATGTCCATTCAGAACTCTTTTATTAACACTATTAACCATAATATCTTACTTTGATATGGTAGGTGTATTCCACTGCAAATTATGCCCCCTAAAGTTGTCTTTGTTGTTCGGTGCCTCAGACCTGCTTTTTTATTGGAACGAGCAACAAACACGATGTAACAACTTACAACACGTGTAGCCTCAACGTATCCGTTTCTAATTTTCGTCTTTTACAATAATTAACTTTCTATTAAAATTCAGTCCTTGACATAGTAAAGAACACTAACTTATTTTTTAACTTTGTAAGCATTTATTGTATACAGGAAGTTATTTAGTCTGCAATTTGCTACTATATTCAACTTGTGTAAAGTTTAAAATAGCGCAAAATTAGATTGTGGTTAAATATGTAACAAATTATGATATAGGATATTAAATGGTATAAAATGCTAAGATCTGCCTTGCTTCCCTTGGATTTAAATACGAAATTAACGTTTATTTAGTCCTTAAAGGTAATAGAGTGCAAGGCAATCCATCAAAATACAAATCCTCTTAAAAATTCAGTAAGTTGATTAATACGAAGCAAGCTTTTGGTAATAAGTATACTTAATTAATACATGCGGCGCTTCTCATCTGTAAATAAAATACAGTACTTATAGCAACATGTCCGGCAGTACCCAAGAAGTGGATTTAGATGGAGCAGTCAATACTTTGAATTTTAAATTTAACAATTTTCATTTTATCAAGAGACCGAATCTTTTATAATGTCAATTAACTGTCTTAGTAGATGTAATCATGACTAAGACAATAATGCAACCTCGCAAGTTCTCCTAGTCACTACTATATGCGTTTCTACTTCCCTCTTCTGAAAGACTACAACAATATTAAAAACAGTAAGTAATTCTTTAATAACTAACTCACTTTTATAGTCTTTATTTCCTTTTCTAGTAATTACCTTGTTATTCAAATCACCCACCTTTCAATTGGTCTCAACAATGTTCAGGACGTCAACTAACCTGTTCCTCTCCGCCTACTAATCCAACCTCTCACACACGTTCCTGCAGTGAAAAGCCCCACTGACAGACAAGACGTCCCAACTGTCCAAAATCAGCAACTCAAACCTTCCCTACAGCATGCATCCAACAGACCAAATCCGCACACACCTACTTCCAATACTGCTTCTGTCAACTTCCTGGAACGTGCCTTCTTAACTTATGGCCTTCCTCTGGAACTCTCCCTTATCACCAAACAGCTTGACGTAATCCAATTCGATTAATGTATTATGTCAACTGTCCTTTTCCAATAAACTTGACTTATCATTCTTCTTCAGTTATTCACATTTGTAGATTAATTCTACTTGCCATTAGTTTTACCACATACTTGCAATCTTCCTTAGTTTTATGTATTTAATTATTCTTCTTGGTTTATATTTCCTTTTAACTTCACCACGCAAATTTTATTATTACTCCTTTTATTAGCCAAATAATTTCTCCATAACATAGGGTTTATTCTTAATATTTTAATCACACCGCAAGGTAACTGAGGTTACAAATTATACATACATACATACATACATACCAAATTATTTCTGCTACATTTTTCAAATTTTTTTATTCCTTAATAATCAAAACAAAGTCCTTAACGATCTCAATTTTTCTACTTTTACACTCTATCTCATAATAATATTTGATTTACACCTACTAATATTATAATTTTATTACAATTTAGTACCTATTTGTCATTCCCTTCAAACCTTAATTTTTAAAATATTTTATTATTTTCGAATCCATCTGTTTTTCAAATAGCCATTTTCCACTCAATTATAAATTTTCTTTTTCTTTGTAATTACATAATAATTATTCACATTCCCAATTTATATTTAAATAGATCTAGTTTATTTTCAATCATCGTACTTCCTTAATCCTTTCTAAAATTGATTCTAACACCACTGAGTATATCATTACAATATATACCTGGAATGAAACCGGGAAAATTCCAGACAAATATATACAGGTTGAGCAGCTTAAAAAATAAATTTTGTTTATTTTTCATTCAACTTAGTAGTAGATACAAGTAATAATTTGTACATAGTGCAGGCTTTATTCTTACCAAAAATGGGAGCCAATAGATACAGAATAACTGTTTGACGATAAAAAACGAGGCACAAATTAGCCCGTTACTACATATTGCTGCGATGCAGGAATAGGAGAGGTCGGCCCTTCGTGGCGCAGGTAGAAATTGCCCGTTCCCTTACAAATCTGAGAAAACGTTGTACGCTGCACACAAGGTCCGCCTGCTGTTCGAATTCGACCACCCGTAAACATTTTTTATTTGAAAATGTATCTAATTTATTAGGAACGTGAAAATATTTTTACTCCTAACTTAATTTGATTTTTAAAATTATTTATTGTAACAATGTCAACGAGGGAAGTTCTGGGTAAAGTCTTTTACAGATTTTGTATTAGAGAGAACCGGTTATAGTTATTAACGTCATTAGGCCGATATATAGCAAATAACGGACGAGGTTGAATTTGTAATCGAAGGCAATAGCCGAGGTTTATAATCAACCAAGTTCGTGTTATGCATATCGGCCGCATGTCGTTCAAGATTTTTTGTAAGTAATAAAGATTTATATATTTGAAGAACAATCTATTAAACATATTTTTCCGTTGATCCTTTATTTATAGGCTTCGTTAACGCATACAAAATCGTTCATTCATAATTCTTATCAATGCATTATTGTTTTATTTTACAAAATCGTTTATTAAATACTTCTATTAATTGATGATTTTCTATTAGTAAACGATTCTATATTGTCAAAACTGTACAATTTCTGTTATTCAATAAAATTAAGTTTTCTTCAATTTCATAAGCTACGATCTAGGAAAACATATTGTAACTAGCTCCTGTGTTAATCGGCGATTAATAATCTCAGCTATTAACGTGTTCAATAGGGCTCACACATTAAATTGTCTGGATTATTATTAATCCCTCTCATTAACACACTTGTTTGTTAAATAAGTATTAAGGATCACATGGTCATTAACGGCCGGCGTTCGTTATAATCCTTAACGGCCGGCGGATGTTAGAAATGACTTTTCATGGTTTATTTAGTTCAATTAAAATACAATAGCTGTGGAATGTTACGAAAAAATATTTATAATACTAACAGTTCTGTCAACAGCGCCAACTCCCCGAAATTATTATTAATTTAAATATCAAGCTGTAGCAAACATGCTTACAACCTGAAATCGTAGATGCACGCAATAACTCTATTAATTCTTATAAATAGTAGCAATTCAGGAAACAAGACTTAGACAGCTCAATTTCTATAATAGCTGAGCTGAATTTTAAAACAATTTAATTCGCCCGTTTAATAATATTTTAATTTTAATGTTGGGTTTCTATTTCTGATTAAATAAGTATATGTTAATGTAAATATTGCTATGAACATAATTTTAAACTTCCATAATTATTACTGTAATTAATAACATTTTATGAATGTCAAATAATATCTAAAAATGTTCCATAATGTGCTGATTTGTAATTTTATCTTTGTATAATATTGCCATGGATGTGACAATAATTTTGTTAAAAACTGTATTGAAGTCATATTAGCTCTGCAGTGAACAAATGTAATCAGGGTAGGTTTTGGATTGTGATGACAACAATAGAATGTGTAAACAAAACAATTGGGGATAGGAAGCCAAACTTGGTGGCTGTTCATTTTGACTTCCCCAATTTAAACTTAAGTTATCAATAAATAAATACCCCACTTTCATTAAAAGTTGTATAATTTATTGGAAGAGTCTTGTGGAAACTGTGGAAGTTTGGTTAGTGTTGGTAGGGCATGCTCCCAGGTAAAATAGTGTTTCGAAGTTGGTCGAGCAGTAGTCGGTGTTTCCGAAGCAGTTTTTAGACGAGCAGGCAGCGTAATGGAAGTCTGAGGCGAGTGTGAACGAGGCAGCGGTTTGTCCTGGAGCAGTTTGGAGCACTAGGACGGGGCAGACTGTGCAGAGTAGCAGCCGAGAAAGTTTCTGGAGGCAACCAAGCAAGGTGCGTGGATCATTACAGCCATAATCATCAGCGCAGGGGGCTACAGCGACGTGGAATTTACTGCGGAGTTCTTTGAAGCCCTATTATCCATCGCAGCAACAGCAGAACAGGTCAGGAAAGTGATTCCAGAAAGCATTATTTTTAAAATTGTGAAGTGGAGCCTCTTTTATATCAAGCTCCGGCAAGAGCGTCCCTTGAGTGTTTTGTTTTGTGGCGTCTATTCACTTACGCTTTTGTTGTCGCGTAGGAAACGTGTAATGACATAAACTTAAACTGTTTCTCGAAGCAAAGCGAATTTGTTTGGTACAATTTGTTAGATTGGAACGCCATATTTGAACTTCAGTTCCCATTAGCTATAACTTCTCATTAGAAGCGATCTCAGTAGTTAAATGCCTATTATTCGTAGTTTTTAGTTTTAAAAATTATTATAAAAGAACCGAAATATTAAATTTCATAGCAAATGTATTTAAATTAGTTTCTATAATATAATAATACTCGCTAGGATATAGAGACCCGACCCATGAGGAAAGTGTTATTTTAGTCATATTTGATTTCTTCTAGTGCGTTGCTCAGCAATTGTTTCTTTTTTCCGATAATTATTTTATTGTATTGTTTCATTTTCGCTATGGAGAATATATGTTCTTCTTAATTTAGTCCGTAGCCATTTCGTTCATTTTTTGCTTTTTAATTTTATAGCAGATGTTTTTATAATATTTTTTCCAATCTGAGTTTCTATATGATTGAGTTTCTATTATTATGTATTTCTTGTAGATCTCTCCCCCTTCGCGTTTTCATGTATTATTGCGTCATTTACGGCTTGTGTATACTTGATATACGCCACTTTATTATGTAATATTTCTAGCGCCCGCTTTCAGCACTACTTTTTCTTTTACTTCGACACAATCTACCGAAATATGCTTTCCACCTCAAACATTCTACAAATTTACAGTTTTCGTAGTAACTTCTCAGTAAATAGCAACCAACCCAAAGTTATATAAACGGTCTTATAATGCTATACAATTTTTGTGATGACAGCAATTGGCCTCAAGAAAAATTTGGAAAATTAAGTAAGATGGTGTATGTCACACTGGGTGGATGTAAATATGACAACTCGAAAATAACATAACCAATCAGAGTGATTTCTTAGTTTGTGAAGATTGTTAATGCAAAAAACTGGAAAGCTGTTGAACGAAATCCATTGCATTACTTTGAATGTATTTGTCGCTTTCTATACGAGCTACTAGTAATATTCTGAGATCGCGAATTCAAGTCTCGGGCCGGTAAGATTTTTTTAGCTTATCGAAAGATACGGATGCCAATTTCTATTCCTTTAAATATAAAATGTCACACTAATGATGCTCTCTGCCGCATCCACTCTCACCGCTAACGGTATTGGCAAATCGCCGTCTCGTTTTCCGTCTAGGTGTCGCAACAACTAGTTGTCCTTTCCTTTAAGAATTCTCTTTAGCCGCAGTCGTCGTACATATGGCGCGATCATGTGTAGAACATAATATGATAACGGCCACACAGCACTGAAAGCACTGGCCAGCAAATTACAAAGAATGAATGTGTCTTAAGGAGCGGGCGTCCCACGGAGCGCATGAGAAAACCCGCTCTATGCCAACAGTGTGCCCAAGCATTGATAAAGGGCCTGCAACCTCTCATCTGGTTGAACTATATCATAGTTTCGGTGTTGTTTAAACTCAAAGAAAAATCGTAATCGATATTTATACTTCTCTGCGGTATATACCATATTGTGTGCTGTTTTTTTGTGTAATTTCTATAATGTGAAGTTCTAGAATTATAAAATTGAGAGGAAATTGATGTTTTTTTACAAAATACACAACTTTATCGAGCTTTTTTTACTTTTCTATTCAAAGACATAGCTAACTTTATGTTAAGATAGGAATGATGTCCATTAATCTATTGTCTATTGTAATTTAGTTTTTAGAATTGGATAAAGGGAAACCGCTAGTAAATGCTAAAAATCTAACCAACGTTTGCCTTTAATGTTTTTTATTTATCATAAGTACCATATCACAACGCAGTAGGACCTTTATGTGTTATTATCAACTGTGTGCAAAAAATATTGTAAATAAATTTATTTAAAAACGTTAAAAACTAAATGTGACGTTTAATTTCTTTTTTTTATTTATTTATTTCTGTTTGCAATCTGTAATTTATATATAATACAATAAGCAAAATTTATGGTAAAGCGTAAGTGTTGACATGGTATAGGTATGGGAGTGGCATTCCATTGAATGCAACTCATTAATTTTTTACTAATACGCTTGAGGTATAGGGTTGTGACAGAGCTTCACAAAAATCTGTTTGGAAGATTTAGGGGTTTGAATCTTTTTAGTATATGGGTTTGATTACTAATGTCAAGCAAGTTCACTGCATAAGCATTTGGGTGGCAAAAGAGTGTCTGTTTAAGTATTTTCTACTGAGATTTTTAATCTCAACTTTCAGTGTATTCACCTTTAAGTCATTTAGGATGTCCACGTTTCTTACATAGTATGTGGCGTTGCATATTTGCACTTTGTTTTGAAACCGCTTTATTACTTGGATGGTTGAATCTGCTGCTGTTCCCCAGAGTTGAAGTCCATACGTCCATATTGGTTTGAGCGCTACCTTATATACTAATAGTTTATTGGAGAGCGATAACTTGGATTTACGCCCGAGAACCCAATAGTGTTTGTTGAATATAAGGCCTAGCTGCTTGCGTTTTTTCCACACGTGGCTGCTCCAGGTCAGTTTCTTATCTAGGTGCAATCCTAAGTATTTTACTTCTTCGACTTGGGTTAAGGGTCCGTTGTTCAGAATGAATGGGGGAAAGATCCCTTTACATTTCGTAAATGTTATATTGACGGATTTGGCTTCATTGATTTTGACCCTCCATTTTTTTGCCCATTTTTCGATTTCGTAAAGATTTAGTTGTAAAAGTGTAGCTACTACTGTTGGGTCTTGGTGTTTAACCAGCACAGCCTTATCATCGGCGAATGTGGCAGTAGAGGAGTGTAAACCTGTAGGAAAGTCTGCTGTGAAAAGTAGATATAGCATTGTGCTCGAGAAATGATTTAAGTATAATGAAGAGGCCGTAGGGTATTGATGGTTTGAGCTTGCACAAGAGGCCTTCGTTGTCGACGGCATGGCTAGCGTCTAGGAATGCCGCTGAGCAGTACTGTTTCTTTTCAAAGGTCTTATTTATGATAGCCACTATCATATGTACTTGCTCTATCGTGGAGTGGCATTTCTTGAATCCGAACTGATGATTTGGTATTAGGTGCTAGTCTTCTATAATAATATTTGGTCTTTTTGCGAAAAGAATCTCCATTAGTTTGCCCATGATTGGTAAGAGACTGCTGAGTCTATAAGAGGTGACCTCGTTTTGGGGTTTGCCAGGTTTTGGGATTAGTATCATCTGTGCTACTTTTCATTGAGCCGGAAAGTACCCTAGTCGCAACACTGCATTATGAAATATAGTTAGCATAACTATGCCTTTCTGTGGAAGCTCTTTGATGAGTTTGCCAGTGATAAGGTCGAAGCCTGGAGTTTTTTTTGGGTTTAAATTATTTTTGCTCATCTCCTTGATTTCTCTTAGCGTAAATAGATTTGGAAGTGGCAACATTTGGAAGGTTGATTCTAGAGTTTCTATTAACTTTCTTTCCTCTTCTGGAGCGATTGCTGATGGCAAGGGTTGAAAGACTGATTGAAGATGGTTAGCAAATAGATCGGCTTTTTCTTTGTTTGAGCTTGCCCAGGATCCATCTTCTTTTTAGATTGGAAGAACCGGCTGTTGTTGTTTATTTTAAGTTCTTCGTGGTTTTCCATAGAGAGTAATCGGTGTCTGCAGTTGCACTTAGGTTCTCTAGATACTCTTGGAAGGAGACGTTCTTTATCTCTTTTATTAGACGTTTTAATTCGGAAGAGCCTTGGTTATGCCGTCTTTTGTCCGAAGGATAATGTGAAGAGTGACAAATTCTTCTTAACCTTCGTGTTTCTGCAATCTTTCGTTTTATTCTCACTGGGCATTGTTCTTTTCTTCTTTTCGGTGGGAAATCGGGGGTGGCTTCCCAGGCGCAGTCTTGTATTGATTTAGTAAATTTGAGGACAGCCGATTCTAGGTCCTTCTGTGTTTTTAGCGAAACTTTTAGGTCCAGCTGGTTGTCCAATAATATCCTGTAGTAGTTCTAGGCGGTTCTGTTGATGAATAAATTTACTAGAGAATCCGTTGCGATGATGGAGGTGCTTACTGTAGCTATTATAGGAGAGTAATCGGAAGTTCCAACATGAGGTGATGGTAGATATCCGGGCGCGATTCCTTTTGTTAGGAAAAAGTCAAGCAGGTTCGGTCTTCTCCTCGAGTCAGTGGGCCAGTAGGTGGGTTCGTATGTTGAAAGATGTCCGAGTTGTGGTTCTTGTACTACTTCGTAGAGGGTTCTTCCTCTGCCTGGTGGCGAAAGTATAGAGCCCCACAAGGTGTGCTTCGTGTTATAGCCACCTCCTGCCAAGAATCTGTTACCTAGTGAGTTGAAGAGGTTGATAAAACCCCCTTTGCTAGCAGCGTAATTTGGTGGGCAATAGACGGCTGTAGTTGTTAAAGGTCTATGCCAATCTTCTATGCTGATGCTTGTTGCTTGTGTGAAGTTTTCTTTGAATTCTGGTAGTTCATGATGTTTAATGTGCTTTCTAATTAGCGAACCTTTCAACGTCGGGGTGATTTGTCGTATAGGTATTTTTAGGAAATTTTTACTTGAGAGATGAGTTTCGGAGATAAGAAGTATATCAATATCGTTTTGCTTCAGGGAAACTTCAATTTCAGGAATATGATTAAGGATGCCGTTTGCATTCCACAAAGCTATTCTAAACATTTCAGTCATTTTTGCTTTTTAGGTCGTCTCTGGGTAGTTTGATTTGTGTTGTAAGGTCGTTAATGGTTTGTTATTGGGCTTGGATAGTTTGTTGCATAGCGAGTATGATTGTTGTTAGGTGGTTTCTTTGTTGGTATGTGTATTGTGAGTCCTGTTGAGTTAGTGGTAAATGTCTGCCTCTTAATGCTTGGGCGAGCGTTGTTCCTACTTGTTTCTGATCGTTTTTTTTTTTGTTTCCTTTTTGGGAATGTATATATTGTTTTGGGTGATTATGATTGCATTTGTACTTGTTTAAGGTTGATGTTGGGCCAAGTTGTTTATATTGCAATACGCTTAAATGGGGGTTATTAGGAAAACGTCTATTTATTATATCAAGGTGGACTTTGCATTCTTTGTAGTTTGCTGGGTGGTCGCCTTGGCACAAAACACATTTGGCTGGTTGGCTGTCATTTTTATTTTTGGGGCAAGTGCGGTAGTCGTGCTTGCCGGCGCATTTTACGCAACGTTTCGTGCAGCGATTTCTTGTGTTGCCGTAGCACTGACAGTTTTTGCATTTGTTGTTTTCTTTTTGGTTCTTAAAAACTTAACAATAGCGTTTCTTATACTTTTCATTCTGAATATGCCTTTGTTGTTGATTTTACGTAGAATGTCTATGTAAAACAAGCTTTTCTTTCGCTTTGTGTCTCTGTTTATTACTTTCATGATGTTTGTGACTTCGTGGTCTTTTCTTTTTAGGTAATCTTTAATAAACTGGTCGCTTGTGGAATGATGCAGATTTCTCAGTACTACTCTGTACTTTTTTTCTTCATCTAGACTGTATGCGTGTCTTGCTATTTTGTGCTTCTCCAACGCGTAGCGCATATTCTTATAATCGGCTATGTTATTGACTTGCAATTTTACTTTGTTAGCAGTAATTTGTTTTGTTAATATTTTCTTCGATTAACGTAATCAGCGGTTGTATGGCTGACACGTAGTGTAGGATGAATACGGGGACATTTTCTTTACTTTCTGTTGGTGTGTCTTTATTGCTCGTTGCCTTGTCGTCCAACGGAGTTGATAAAGATTGGAATATGTTTTGAGTTGTTAACGTATTTGAGATATTTTCTTGATTACTGATTTGTTTCTCTTGTTTCTTGTTTTTACTACTTGGAAGTCATTTAGCACAATAGTTTCCGCGTCATCACTGGTGATCGACATGTTATCTGTGTTTTTGACGGTTTTGAAGTTGATGGAGTGGAATAGTTTGTGAGGGTCACACTTGATGCTGGCTGATAGGTGAGTGTAGTTTGATTGTTGAAAGGTAGTCCTTGCTGGTAGGCGGCGTTGAACAGTGGTGCGGTATACATCTCTGGTTGCTGTTGATAGCCTAACGGTGGCCAATGTAGCATTTGGTTAAGTATATGATTCTGGGGATTAAGCTGATTCGTATATATGGGGTTTTGCGCATTTGCGAAACCTTGTGAAATCGTGCAATTTTGTTGCGTTGGTATTTGCGGATGGGTGTATTGTAAGTTTGAGGGTTGTTGTAGGGGTTGGTAAGGTAAGTATTGTTAGGGTTGGCTGGAATTCCATCGCTCTTCTCTTGCATTCTTAAATTGGTTGTTGCTAATTGTTGAAAGTAAAAAAACTTACTTGAAGTATTGCACTTGGTATGAACTTGACCTTAGATAGATTATAGGCTTGGTCTGGTTGATAACGGAGCGATTCACGAACAGGTCTTTGCACTTGTAAAGTAAAATGCGAATTGTTTAATTTCTAAGTAACAATAAATCAAACATATTAAATGACACAAATTAGATAATTGACAGTGTCTCTTCCATTACATAAATAAATAAAATATTTTCCCGGAGTAAGCGTACCCACTCTACCTTGACTAGACTGTTTCATAACTATAGGTTTATTAATAAAATAGGGGGTTTACAATATTGCAAATGAATGCACATCAATAAATCTACCATCATTATTACCAATACTTCCAAGATATTAATAAACAGATTATATCACTGACATAAAATATTCAGAAATATAAAAACAAATCAATAAAGTGTTCATAATAATACAGGGACATCAAAAACAAACTTGGTCGTGGACACTTGCTTAACCTATAACATGCTTTTCTTGACATAGAATTGTAAAATTGACTGTCAACATCTTATTTCACTTATCCCATTGTTATTTTAACGTTACCTATCAATGTAATCTATAAATTTGGTTTAAATTATATATTTTTGTAAACGTGTGTAGCCTATTAGACTGTTAAAGTCACACGAACTAATTAGTTAGTAGTAGTAATTTTAGTTCAAATGTAGTTCTATAAAGCGCAGTGTAGACAGTGGTCAATTTTTCATGAGCTTCCGCCATCGATTCATTTTTGATCGCTCTGTATACGGTGAGTAGGCAAATTGGGTGATGTTTAAAACTCGAAAATTAACTTAATAAAATCTATTTATTGTCAAACATGGTGCCAAATTGCTGTTGTTTTATTAATAATATAATATATAAATCCCCTTGATGGATAATTTACCTTATCGGTATTTTTAATGTTTCTATCTGTAGATTAATCTGTATTATCTGTACCAATCATGACAGTTATACAGGGTGAGTCAATAGTGAGGGATCGGAACTCTGCTTTTCAACCGTTCAAGATAAGAAAAAAATGTAAACGCCTCCCCACATAATTTTTCGCTCTGCATCACTCAAAAATATTTTCTGTTGTACAGGATGAGCCATAACTAAGGT